>VZRR01003963.1:1204819-1287026 GCA_013398015.1 Oreocharis arfaki
TGGCCTGAGCTCTTTGGCGCCAGAGATACCTCATGCTGGGCCTGTGACTTACCAGAGTTATCTCTTGCATGTGCACCAGCTACCTGTGGGAGAGACGGGGCGGGGGTAGACATGTCCTGCCACAGTACTGTCTTGTTTATTTTGTTCTCTCAGGAAAGAAAACAAAACAAACAACCCCTCTGCCCCCAAATAATAATATGCATATAATATTATATATACATATATATGCATATATATATATATACATATAAAGTACCCTTCACCTAGGAAGCCAGTGACATATGTAGTTATGCATCTCACCCAAATGAGTGCTGTTTGTTAAGAAAACCTGGAAACACATTTCTAGATGGGCTCAGCACTGGATGTTTGGGGTAAAGAGGTTTCTGGACCGTGAGGAAATTGAAACTGGGTTGAATAAAGGGATCATCCCTCCTGGTAGCACAACAGTGATGCAACTGGGTCTTCCTGCACCTCCCCTCCATTTCTTCATTACAAACTTGCTTCTCACTCCAATAAGTCTAAATGAGCAATTAGGTAATATATTGTACTTGTATAATCCCTATCTGCCTCCTAGCTTATCTTTTCTCCTCCCTTAGAGTCAATTCTTTCTTTTCATAACCAAGCTAAACTCCTTTCTCTTGTAAAACTCACAACACAAAGGAATTGTTTCACCTGGCCATCCATAGGTTTGTCCTGGCTCTAGCATTAATTTCTTCTTTGGTATCTCGCCAGCCTAATCCACATCAGCACATTTTTCAATTGCTTTTGCTGTTTCGTCATGGCACTCTCATTTCCATATGAGCGAACTGCTTTATTAAGTCTTTGTATTTTTCCTTGCTAAGAGATTTAATTGCTGTGTATGTGTCAATAGTATTTTACAGATGTTTACACTGATTATATCTAATTTAATTGGCTCATTTAAGGGCTGCCAGGGCAATGAGTGATGGTTAGCAACATAACATTTTTGAAAACTTGAAGTATTAAATGGTTGTTCTTATTAAAGATATTCCAAGAAGGAAATTATATGTTCCCTGGAAGCAAAATGAAGAAAAATGCATTCTTGAGGCGTACTATATGTAGAGGAGGGTGTCCAACGCTTCAAACACAGTGTGAATTGCCTGTGATGGAGCCTGGTGGAAACATAGGAAAACATGTTGCATTTTTCAGGCCTTTCAATTTACACAGTTCTTGAAAGAACAGAAACAACAAATGCCTGTACTTTTGTATCCTGCAGCACACAGAAGCATTCTTGTAAAGAATTAAACATGTGGAAGCTTTTTACACCCTCTCTACTGTACAAAATTCTCTACTTGAGGAGGAACAGAAGCTTTTAAAAGAGCATAGTCATGAGTACCACAGTGGGAATATAGGTAATGGAAAAAGAGAATGGGGAATAAAGCAGGTGTGAAGAAATAGCAGAAACTGAAACAGGGAAATTCAACACTGTGAGGATTAGCTAAGCGAACACCTGCCTTCTGGCTGCTGGAAAGGAATATTTCTCTTCCCTCTTTGAGACTGATAATTGATTATTAAAAGTGGCATAAATTTTTTCAGTTATATTTTACTTTAACTGCACTGCAGGCAATCCTCATGTAGGGAAATAATTTATTCTCAAGGCCCAAGATGTTACAAATAATTACTTTAATAGTAATTGAATTATGTGTTATTATCAGCATCATGTAAGAATTATATTTGAAAATGCAGTAGTGGTGACATGTAAGCTTACAATTCTACTTAAAGTGATGCATGCTTCAATTACATGTCAACTGAAATCAGTGCTAAGCCTAATGAAAACTGTACATGCTACTGTTCAGGTTCTTTTTAAAGTCACCATGAGTCTTGCAATCCATTGAATATGGCATTAGCATCCACAATGTTGCCATTATGGACAAACATTACATTTATATATACAATAGGCATCTTTCACATGCATGCTACAGCACAGATCTCTAAACTCCTATCTATAATACCATTACAGAAATCTGACACAAGATATTGTTACTAATTATCTTGGTGGTTATGTTAATTCACATGCATCTCGATATATAATTGAAATGAAAAGAATCACTTTGCAAAATCTGAAGTCTAGAAAATGGTCAAAAATGGTCGCGGCACATCTACTATCTGGAGCTCACGAGCATAGTTCATATTCTTGTGTGTACAAGAAGAATAAAGGGTGGTGGGATACATCTTTTGTGAAATGGACCAAAGACCATGCAGTTAAATAATCTGATGTATGATTCTATTGCAGTTTGAACTTTATGCCAGAAAGAAGAAGGAAAAACGTGCAAAAACCCCATCCCAAATCTTATAATTATTACTAAAAATATGTCAAAAAAGAAAAGGGAACAAAGTAGAGAACATGACTGGCATAGCATGTCCAAGTTTCTTCATGACTAGTTCGAAATGCATTATTCATACATCAAATAGAGTTTTAAAATTTCAAAAATGACACAATAAATGCACATGTAAATAACTTGAGCAACAGTCTTATTCCCTTTATTTTAAACACACTTAAGATGCCAGGTATTTTTCTGAAAATTTTCTGGATCTAATCTAGTTCTGCTGTCTATATTTTTTATACAAATATTCTGGGACAAATTAGCAAATTTACTCCATATGCAGCCTTGACTGTGATGTCAGAAATACATTTGTGTATAATAACACAGTTTTAAAATCCAGTCTGAAGGTACATGGATAGTTATTATGTTTACACTTCACAGAGAGGTTTTTTGTATTATCTAGGTGAAGGTATCATGAAATGATCACCCTTTAATAAATATATCGTTTTGAAATAAGAGGTAGTTTTACAAATACTGTCTGATAGTGATGGATACGCTTCTTCTCCCATCAAAATCAGTAGGGCTTACAACCTTAACTGTGATGAGAAGAGTGATGTGCCTAGTGTGTTTTGTCCAATTTTTCCTGATATTTCATATGCAAATTCAGTGGGGAAAAGCATTTAGAAAGACAGAGCAACCTTTCTTTGGAGATTTCAGTGAAATAAGGTTAGCATAATCTTTATTTTTCTTTTGGGACAAAAGAGAAAAGAAAATACAGCCTTCTCTTTACACAAGTGATTACTGTAATTGAATGAACATGACCTTATTATAGTCTTCACATAATTAATAAGAATACTGATAGCTTTCTTGGCTTTATTTTCTCTTTCTTATTGTAATTTATAAAGGTAAATTTTTAGAAAGATTGTTTGTCAAGGGAATAACAAGTGTGGCCTAATATCTAGCATATCTGCAATGCAGCTGGGTGGTTGTGATTCAGTAATACCTGCACAAAGAGCCAGAGGAGCGAAACAGCAACAGAGAAAAATTTAAAAAGGCAACAATCTCACTAAAGAGAAGTGAAGGTAAATGTCAGTCTTATCCTGAGAAAAAGAAGAGTGTAATGATTATCTATTCAACATTCACACTTCTACAGTAACAATTTGTTTTGAGACCAACGCCTAACAGGCCATTATACAAAGTGAGTTAGTGCTTGAGAGTTGCTTGCTCCCTTCCTAGTTCTGAAATGTTCTGGTAATTGTAGAGGTCAGCATCAGAAATGTAATATATGCACTCCTTTTTCTGAGAAACATTTCTGCAGAAAATATTTGAGGTACGGCTAAAGTAGACTTTATGAATGTGTTAACTCCTATGTTTCAAGCTGACAGAGGAATAAATTTTTTACTCCCTTGCCAAAGTGAAATGTTGAGAAGCCATTATTTTCATTAGCTGCATTAAATTCTGCTGACAGTTTTGGGGATTCCTACTTCTTGAAAACTTTTTTCTAATATTAATGCAGCATTTTACTAGGTGTCAAGCTATATTTTAAACATCTGCAGAAGAACAAAAGAAAATGGATTCCTGAAAGACAGGTATTTTTTTACTGGTTCTCAGCCTGGGACCCAGGTTCAATTTCTTCCTCTGCCTGAAGCAATTTACTCTCATGTTTCCCTGTTCCCACAAGAGTGCCCTCACTATGAGGATATTCAGTCTTTTCGGTTAAGATCTGTCAAATTCTCTTGTAAAAGCTAATCCAACTCACACAGGAGAATGCTACTTTCTGATTAACACACAGGGGCTGTACCACCTGCATTAAGCAAGTTAAGACAACACTAGAGCGAAAGAAATGAGTCTCATTTCCTCCTCCCCTCTTATTGAGTGTGGCAAGGGAACATCAGAACAGCTTCCGAGACTAAAGGACTTGTTTTGTACTGCAACACATTGCCAGCAGGGCAGTGGGTAGTACATCTCACTTGCACTGTTAATAGCTATTTTAAAGTCAAGAAGTATTTAGGTATAAGGTACTTAGAGAATTACAGTGCCAGAATCTCCTTGTGATGCTAGCTTTGGGCAGTTTATTTGGTTATGTATTTCGTACAACATAAAGAAGGATTGAGATTAGGAAATACAGAAGTAGAGGATTAGACTCAGGTCAATGAGACCCAAATACATTTAGAACAACTGGACGCTTCAATAAACACAGGAGATGCTATCATGATAAATCTTGTCTCCCTACCTCGTCCAAAACTAGTGAGAGTTAATCTGTGCATAGTTTTGTGAAGAGAGGCATTCATGAAATTATTCTTGTTTATCCTTAAGATTGAAATAATTCTCACTCAACTCCATTGGATAAATCATTAGACTTCATTCAAATATGATATTTTCATAAGGCTCAGGATATGTATTGCCAACCCCTTTTATCTTACAGTATGGAAACTGTCTTCTAAGGATCCTGCCATTAACAATACTCCCAGAACATAAAATTGAATAAAATTGCCGGGACTTGCAATGACTGTCCAGTAATTGTCAATATATATTTTAAAAGAGTCTTTCCATATGTCTTAATAGACTCAGCTTTTTCATTCTGTCAGAAAGGAATATCATTAAGATGTTAATACTTGGGAAATATTTGGTTCTGAAATTAAACTTGAACTACCACAAAGTAACTGGAAAATATAAAAATAAAAGGTGTTAAAAGCCTTACTAGAAACATTTAACCTCCCTTTTCTGTTGTTAAAATTTTCTTAACAGTTGTGATTAATGATTTTTCATGTTGTATTGACAGACTGAGGAGGTTTTACATATTTCCTGAGATGCAGTTTGAATGTTCCCAAATAAAAAAAAAAAAGTATTATTTGATCTAAAAGAATGTACCATTAAACTACGAAAGTGCAATTTTACATTGCATAACAAACTTTAATTCTCATACTTTTACAAATCTACGTTGTTTTTGGTTTTTTGTTTTCTTCCTGAGTAATGGCCTCATTCTATTTAAATAATTCAGTGAAAAACCAGCAATGCTTTCAAACTCAGAAAATTAAGAATTACCTTCAGTTTATCATCTCTTGTGAAGCATGGGAATGTTTTCTAAATTATACCTATATTTGCTTAGGTTTGTTGAGCAGATGTGGGATTAATTATATGTTTAAGTGCCTTGTTGAACAGAGGTCCATTTCTTGTTGAAATCAGATGCTTAAGTGGATGGCCATATATGGCATTTAGTAATTTGAGAGTGCATTAACATATGAATGTAGCATGATTATTTTTATATAAAACATTTCCCTTTGGATTACCAGCTCTAGTGGTTCACAAACTGAGTTGTCCTGTTAGTCACACAGTTTCTGTTTCACACACAGAATAAATTTACATCAAAAGTATCTTCTCTGGATACTAAATAGTGATAATATAAACAGAGGAGAGAATGTATTTGTCCTCAGGAAAGCAGGAAATTGAGGATGTTGAGCTACAACAGCAACAACAAAAAGCATGAGATTGTGCATCATCTTACACAAACAAAGTGAAGTTTATGGTACTCAAGAGAAAATCAATGATAAAACTCATTTCAAAAAAAATGAAGGAAGTGACTTTCACTTGTTGCCTATTTCTTCAGGAATGTGCCAGTAGCTGTACTTTCCAGCTTGCCTGCAAGGTAGATGAAAGGCTCCTCAGATTAATTACTGCTCAGTTGTGACAGGCTTGGGAGATGGTTTCTATTCCAGAGCCTACCTTTTTTTTTTCTTTTTTTTTTTTTTTTTTTTTTTTTTGTGGGNTTTTTCTTTTTTAATGGTGGTTTTCATTCCTTTCTTTCTGATCTCTGGCTCACTACTGTGGAATGAAAAGAAAAGCTTTCTGTGCACTGCCCAGACTGCCACAAATGTTATCCTGACTGTAGCATATGATTAAATATAGGGTTTTTTCTTCAGCATTTCTATTGCTGCTTGTAGCAGACCCTCTGCTGAATGGAGAAAGCCCAAGATCTTTCCCAAAGCACCTTAACGTGCAGTGAAATATTGGTGTTTGAATTAGAGCCTAATCAGGAGCAGCAGAGAAAGTGACGTGTTTCAGAGATGCCTTTTTTGTATCCAATTACTCCAGGCTCCTAGTGTTCATGTCTTCCATGTACTTTCTTTAATTAGCACTTTATTAGCTTGGCTTCAGCGAGATGGTTCTGGAGAAAACTTTCCTGATGCTGCCAAACGGTCACAAGCAGGAGGTGATTAAATTTAGTCCTAAGCAATAGGCATCTCCATGCATTCTTTGAATCTCAGTGCGCTTTAAAATGATGTGTTCCCAATAATTTATGCCCAGAGGGATGCGCTGTCAGTAAATAAGTGTGAAAAACTGTCTCACAGTATTAGCATTGTCTATGTGCTAAATTCATTCAGATCTACTTAAATAATAGGATTCTTGACTCCTCCTCATAAAACTCAAGTTGATTTATGATATTGGCAAATGAAATATGAAACGCAAGGGCTTAATTTTTGGTAGATAGGAAGGAGAAAAAGCAGCAACTTCTGTTTTATTGCTTCCATTATGAGTAGGTCTGTTGTCTCCATTTTACAGCTATTAACCCCAATATTGTCTTCAGAGACAATTATTAAAGAAGACTGTGCTAGTCAAAACAGCAAAAGAATTGAATAAACACAGATGATTTAAGAAAACACAGACAGGGATGTTTTCTCTACTTGAGAAATGGCAAATTCAGAAGATGTAGTTGTAAATCCTGTGGGTTTTGTTTGAGTGCAAATGATAGCAATATCAATGAAAATTTTGGTACTAATTAAAGGCTAGATGGCTGGTCAGGCTCTTTAGCCCATCAGATGCCAGCTGTGTGGAATGTCTCCAAGGGCAGGAGGCAGGGAATGAAGGCTGTCTGAGGAAAATGGAGATAAAGCAAAAGTAAGGACACTTCTTAAATAGTATGGGGTTCATTCCACTCCTAAGTGACTGATATCAAGCAGGTGAATTTTTTGTTTTTGATTTTTGTTTTTTTTTTCAAAATCACCAAACTGTGTCAGCAGATCTATGCACAGGCAAAGAAGACCTTCTCCTGGGAGGAAGAATCAGGGTCTCTGGGAGGCACTTGCTGACAGCTATTTCCCCTATTACTATAGCTCCACATCCCTCTCACTGGAGCTGTAGCATGGAGGATGCACTGCAGGACCACAGTGGTCTAGTTGCTGGAATACCCTTTCTGCCAATTTACTTAAATTTTGGAATTCTACTGCAGAAGTTATGGAACACGCTCTTCCCATCTAATTGCAGTGCTGTTCATGAATAGGTGACTCATGGATTTGCTAGTTCATGAGTATGAGTTCTGGCTGAAGTTGTTGAAAAGATGATGATTTGCTAGCAATTTACAAGACCTGTCTGAGGGTTCATAGCTCTACTACAGCCCAACTGATTTAAACTAAAGAAAATACTAAAAGAATGCAAAGACAGTCAATTGCAATAATTTTATTTTCTTAATTAATAGCTTAAAATTTTTTTATTATAGCTAAGGAAATCCATAAATAAATTAAGAACTAGATTCACTATTCTGTACATATATAGCATGCACAAATTCAATAGACTCATTTGTATTTTTCAAGGCGAATGTCCAACACAGAGGTCAGCAACCTGTTCTGACATACACCTTAGGTAGTCATTTGTATCTGTGCTGAGGGAGTACAAAATACAGTGGATGGCTAACCTGAGGGCACAGCCCTGGGCTTCTTTACAAACACCTCTCAATTGCAAAGAAAAGGATTAATGAAGAATTGTATCTTAATATGAGCCAATGGCATTTTGCTCTGTATAGACAACATCTTAGAAAGGATAGGAAAGCAAAAACTGATGGTCAAAACAGCCAGAAGATGCTGCCAACTTGTATCATATCCACTAAAAACAAGCCTTTTCTTCCTCCAAGACAGTATATTTTTGTGAGACTCCACAAAAAGCACAGCAAAAATTCCAAGCAGCCCAATTTTAATATCAGTCAACATTAATTTTGCAACAATCTCAGACCTGAGTGTTTGTCTGCTTCTGCTGCCATCAGTCTCATATAATGAATGAATTCAGAGGCTTGTGATTCTACATGTCACGCGTTTTCAGCTGGTAGGTGGTAGAACCACCCTGGAAATGAGCAATGGGGGTAACATTTAGCTTCGTTCATCAAGACCGCCAACAGCACTATGACTTGCTGAGGTTTTACAGAATCAGTTAAAAAATTCGGTGTGCTCAGTAGTGCACTCATGTTTTACAAGCAGGGCTGCTGCACTGTGCATGACTGGATCCACAAACAAGCTTGTGAAAAGCAGAAATGTATAGGTTCTGCACCCTTTCTGGTGCTTTTAAAGCCGTACAGTGTTTAATCTCTTTTGAATTGCGGTTGGTTGGTTTAGGGTTGACACTGCTTGTACTACGATATCTCCTCCCAAGCCCTGAAAAAGAAACCAAGCACAAACCTATATACCCTTGTGAAGGTCTAGGTGAGTCCAGCAACAAACTTGCACTATGAAAAATTAAGGTGAAATTTTCTTCTTTTGTTGTATCCACTGTATTGCATGCAAGAAATCTGTGAATGTACACAAAGAAGAAAAGCAACAAGGATATGTTTGCAAGGTGTGAAAGAACTGGATTCTGACTATTAAAGAAATGCTTTTCGTCTGTTCAGTAACAACCATATTATACACTTTATTACTTCAGTTTATTATGTTAGTCTTTACACTTTATATTCAACAGGAAAAACACTTTACTTTCTAGATAATCATCTGCCTATCTTCTGTCTAACTGTCATTTTAATTTAAAAGTTATTTCCCTAAATCAGCTTCTGCCATTTCTGTAAAACAGGCAGAAACTATTTCATTTATGGGTGAAATGCATTTATTTCTAGGGGTAAATAAAGATAAACAGTACAGAAAAACAGAGATAACCCTAGCACAAGAGGAGAATGACATATTTGATTCAAAACAATGGGGTAATATTTATTCTTCAAATTATTAAACCTGCTGGAATTTTTCCAAGACACAAGTTACTTGGCATGAAAGACAACTGCTAGACAGGTTGTCCATGGATCAAGCACGTATTATTGAATAGGACAGTGTATAATAGTTCTATGTATTAGCATGAGTCACAAAGTATTTTTAAATACTTAGTAGTTTAAAACTAGGATTTCAGTGTGTTAATATTTGTGAGTAGCAGGAAAAAAAATGTCTCATATAAGTGAGAAAATACTTCTTACAGGTGAAATGGGTTGAATAGATTTTTGGAAGTTTTGTCTTTCTTATTTGTGTGATTCTGGATTTTGTCTTGCTCGATTCTGTTCTGTCAGACTCTTTCAAGAGAGAGATTAATTAAATTACATGAACTTAAAATACATTAACTAATCTTTCCTTAGCTAGTCAAAATCTCACATTAATAGTATAGGATATAACACAGTATTTAAAATTCATTGGCTTACTACAATAATTTTCCATCCATTTTTAAAGTTAACAGTGATCTAGATTGCAACAGAACTTTGTAATCTTCTTAAGTAGCAACATCGAGTACTTACACAAGACAAAGAGACAATACTACACCAGAAATACTTGATTAAAGTTCAAAGCAGGAATTCTAGAAAGCAACGTATTGCACTCATTTTGCACATAATATTTTTATCTGTTTGACTAAAACATAGCATTTTTTGTTATTTATTATATATACATAATTTTTATGATGTTATCATATTTATCCTATCCAAATGGGAGAATGAACATGAGTGAACAAATGAAGTATTTAATGGACTGTGCGGATTAAGTATAGCTGATTCTTCTGAGAGTTTAAAGCGATTTGCTTAAAATCAGAATAAAAGCTGAGAAATTAAATTCAGAAATAGCTTCTAGGGTCTTTAGTCTTATGACCAAAAGCCTCTCAGCATTTCAAAAAAGTTTTTCCTTTCTGAAAAATGGAAAAAATAATGAGAATCTGTTGCTGCTTATGTTTTAACCAATGTAATCTATGTTTTTGTCATTAAACACAGGATTTTTGTGAATTCAAACATTTTAATTACATTTTAATATGACAAAAAAATAATGAACAATAATGGACCTGTTTTATAATTTTCTGTAGTAAGAAAATTTTTATTTATTTCTAGTTTGCTGAATTTTTGTTTCTTTCTCATAAAACCAATCTTAAAACCAGAATAAGAATTTCTTTCATCTTATTTATCGCTAGAGCTATGTGTGACTAAAACCCAAACATGATCCTTGGGATTTTAGCAGTATGAATGAGTGGTGTCTGCCAGAAAGCATGAACAATGACATTTAATTTTTGAATACTTTCCCAAAAATTATTTAGGAATTACAGTATTCTATTATATAGAAATAATTCATTGTGAAAACTAAATTTTAATATATACCAAAAGGCAGAAAGAAAGTTCATTGTGAATAATCTTTTCTAAAAGCTACAACACTATTAAATGATCAATTTTTGTGTGTAATCTCTTTTTTCAGTTTATGGAATAGGTCCAGCAATAAGAAATGAGACACAGAACCTTTATATGTGAACTCATTTAAATGAACGCCCATTATTTAACTTCATCTCTAAGTTTGCTTAATTCTAATGCTATTTTTCTATTTTTTTTTCTCTTTTTCCAATTTGGTCTCTAGTTATGACATTAAAGCTTGACTGGCTCTCCAGAAATTCTTTGGGGATCTCTCTTATTCTGCTTCATTTAATGACTAAGTTCATCACACTGTTTCACACTCCGAAAAAAGAAAGAGAAATAATGAAAGGAGCCAAGTGCAGTCACCAAGTGCAGTCAGCAAGTACAGAAGATAAAACGTCACCATGTGGAAGTGAGGCACCTCAGGACAGCCCAAAAGAATCCACACCTTCACTTTCAAGTAACACCATTGCATACACGAAAATTAAGAAAAGAAATACCCAAAGCTCATAATGGCAGCAAAATGGCATTGGCTAAAGTGAAAAGCAAATGGTGATGACCAAAGATTCCAGGTGATAGTGCAAGCATGGTCCTCATCTTTGAGTAAGGAAAAAAGAAGAATAAAATGAATATATTAAAAAAAATACAACTGTCAAAAGAACTGTAAGAAAACCTCATCTAATTAATATATTATATTCCCTGAATTTTGTAGAAAACAGTGATATCTGCATAATATTGAGTTAAAGACTTTCTTTTTGTTGGAATTTTCCTCAAAAGGCAGTGCTGCAGAAGCAGAATAATTTTTATGTCAGGTTCTAGAAGGGCAAAGACAGAAATGAAAAGGAGGAAACAGGTAATTAAGATCATCTGGCTGAGGAGTGTAAAGCCGGTTGTACAATTAGAAACTACTACCAGTTTAATACCCAGAGGTTCAGATGGATTTGCCCACTGATGTTTCAAGGACTGCGCTTTTTTACATAAAACATAAAAAATCTTGCCTTCCAGGGTCTGTTTAGCACGACTTTAGGGACTGCACTACTGCTTCAGAATGTTTTTCCTATAATAATACATTTGCAAAATGATCTGGAAAATTTATGTTTCCTCCTCCCCCTGCTCCTGCTCCTGCTCCTCCTCCTCTTTCTTCTCCTCCTCTTGCTCCTTTCCATGAAGTGCAGTCCTTATAAATAGACTGCTCCAGTGTGTGTCCCCCACAGAATTATAATTCCTGCCAGAAAACCTGTTCCTCTGTGAGCTTCTCTCCATGGGCTGCAGTTCCTGCCAGAACCCTTCTCCAGTGAGGGTTCTCTATATATTTAACAAATATTACCCTACTCAGATATTCACAAAGCTTAACAATTAATCCATGTGCAACTGCATCTGGTCAAGATACTCCGATAACCAGATCATGGACAGGAGGACACAGTGGGCAGTTTGAGTAGGTCCTGCTGAAAAATGTATAGCTATAAGCAAAAAGTGTAGTGGAAGAATTGTCTGCTGGGCTGGGAAGGATGCCTGAGATGATATGCATCTGGAGGTTGCTGCTGCTTCTCTTCCAAGCTGAGCATTTGGAAGAAGTTATCACTTTTCTTGGTTTTGCTTTCTCTCTTTCTCTCTCTTTTTTTTTTTTTGTTTTTTCTTCTTCCCCCTCATCCTCATAAGCGTGCCATTAGCTTATCAGTTTGGATATAATCACAATAATTTGTGTATCTGACATCATTGTGGCTGTCCACAGCACGCGGTGCACTTGAAAGTGTGAGAAGCTTCAGGTACCTTTTGAATATGAAGCATTTACACAAACTTCTTGATTCAAAATTAGTGTTAACTTTACATACATTCCCTATAGAGAATCATATATGCCCTGATATTCTATTAAATTCTGCCAGCTCCTAATAGTAAACAAGCCTTCCCCTTCAAGACATCTGAACTATTAATAGTTATCTTTATGTTTTATAATAAAAATGAAAATTATTTCATTTAGAATAGCCCTTACCCATTCACAAGAGAAACCTTGTGGAAGTTTAGTTCTTGAATCAAACGAGTTTATTCCAAACTTTCCAGAAAAGGATACAATGCGCAATGTGTGACTGCATTTAAGTTACTTCCTCAGGTCTCTTGCAATTCTGAACCTATAACTCTTTATGAATTGAAATGAGTACTAACAAATGTTTGAAACATTTGTATTAATTAGAAAAAAAGGTGGTTTTAAGGTAGCTATTCCACCTGAAATGTCTATTTTCTCTTCCACCCCCCCACCCCCCATCTTGTTTCTTTTTCAAATTTTGGCTGAAAATCTAACAGAAAAAAAAAATCAGTACATTCATTATTTTCATTAGCCATAGGAAAGGATCTAGCTTTTCCTTAAACATTTATGTTTACACATCCAAAATATTTTTATTTTTAGTTGTCAGAAGTTGGAATAGTTTTTCAGCTTTTTTTTTAATGAAGTGAAAAAAATGTTAAACGTGGTTTGCAAAATGTTTTGATGAGGGACAAAAGGCAATAACCTAAATAGTGCTCATGCTAGTATTTGAGTATCAGTCTTTTACAGTCAATATTGCTAATTGAAAAATGATTTAAAATGTATCTGTCTCTTGTACAGAACTCTGGTACCTTTTAAGGTGAAATGAATATATTGATACAGCATTTTGTGACCTAATTGTTATTCTTCTTGCTCTGTAAAGTTGTAATATATGGAAAATACTGCAGACTTCTATTCCCTGATGACCTATTGAGTACATGAAATATTGAGAGTCTTTGGCTTGCATTTTAATAGCATGCATCTAACCTACATTTGTCAGGCATTTGGTTGTGTGATCAAATTGAATAGTGATGTTTTTAATTGTGACTTAATCAGAGAAGAATAAAATACTTAGCAGCTCAACGGCCATTTTTCACAGACAGCTTTACACTTCATGGATAAAAATGCAGCCATAAAACTAGACTTCTAGGTTTCTGAGATTTGTAATCATTTACAGACATCTGAAAAATGGTTGGAAGCTACATGGAGAATTTGAGAAAATAAAAGTAACTTCTATGAAAAAATGACCTAATTTCTCCAATTTCTGGTTTCATATAATTTCAGATGTGGTTGGTTCACATAATCAGATTTTCACTGAGGTGCTGCAGCCATCTCTGTAGCTCTACTGGTATTCTGTCTAATCATGTTACTCATCTGCTCTTTTTCCGGAGTCACTACCCATTTCCCGTTTCGATACCATCACAAAAAATGTTTGGAAGGGCTAGTTATGTCTAACATTAACCTTCTTAACATGAACAGCTCTTACTATTATTTTTAGTACTCTAAAATATAGATAACCAAGAGGTGGCAGTAGCCTTTCCTGCATTTACTGTGTTTTATCGTCACAAGTACATGCTTGCCTTTCTTTGATAGTCTCAATTATTTCAAATCAGATACATGAAATTTTTTTAAGCTTTCAATTGCCTAGCATTCTGAGTATTCGATCAAAGTCCCGAAGGTCACTGTTAGAAGCAGAGAAAAGTAAGTATCTCCTTTAAAGTCTTCATGATCTGAAGACGGTGAAACAGGAGCTTACAAAGACTGGATTGGTATGAGTGAGACCAAGCTAAGCCTTTGATCCTCATGCACAGTGGGAGGCCACTGAAGATTAGTTCGGTTGGTTGGTGCTAATAACGCAAAGGTTGTAGGTTTGATCCCCGTTATGGACCATTCACTTCAGAGTTGGACTCAATGATCCTTGTGAGCCCCTTCCACCTCCTGCGATTCTGTGACAGGTATATCCTGTTCTCCCTAGCTTATGTATCCCCATATATAACTGTGTGTAGAGCCCAGTGGTGTGATTACATGTAGTTCTATGGCTTTGTGAGGATTATGTCACAAAAAAACCCCACTCAGGTAGGAGGGTTAAGAATGAATAATGCTTACGATTATGGCTGAAATTTTCCTATCATAACCACCAGGGAAGGCATGGAAGAGAAACAAAGACGGCCAGCTGACAGTAGGGCCAAGGTCAGACAGAATTTTTCTCCTCCCACCATAAAGATTTTCCCTGTAGGAGTTAGCAGGGAAGTGTGCGGCTGGAGAAGAAGAAGGTTATTTTCACCTTGGCCCTGTTTTTCCTCCAACCTTTCTGCTTTTCAATGAGCACTTGGCTGAGCCTGAGGAAGGGCTTCACACGGGGAACCAGCTGGTGTGAAGAGCAGTGCAAAGCTGGCTTAGGTACCTGAAAACTGCCAGAGAGCTTCTTTTATCTCATAAAGAAACTCACACTCCTCCAGGGAAATAAGGTGAGGGGCTGGGCTTTTTCTCAAAACACATAACTCTTCCCTTTGGCTTTTGTAAATTGAGGGCTGGATGGATAAGAGTTAAGGAACAAGACAGATCCGTCCTCCATTTGAGGATTCTGGAGGATGACAAAACTGTTCCCATGTGTAGAGACCTAAAGATCACAACCGACATTCTCGAAACACTGTCAAAGCCACAGCAGGAACTTCCCATAAACCACACCACCACAGCAGGAACTCGAGATAAACACAGACAGCAAACAGGAAGGCGCTTATTCCAGTTGTAGTGGAGGTGGAGGTTTGGTTAGCACACTGGACAAAAATTCCCAGTGTGCAGATTTTCACAACATAGTCAGTGTGATAATTTACAGTCTTAACCAGGATTAACTACTTCTCTTTGCTGTTTCTGTGGTAAAAATTAATTTAATCTACATCTTCAGAAATATCCAGTGAGGAATGGACTGACTTCTTTCCTCTACCAAGGAAAGGCCTCTGAGGCACAGATGATACAGCAGCAGCCACCAGGGCTATGTCAAAAGAAAGGTAGTTATACAGTCCCTAAAAAAATAGAAGTTATGGTCTTTGCTTACTTATGGGAAAGGTCGGGGACAGTCACCCATAGGTCATTGTGTCTTTTTAAATATTGATCACAGATGATGAGGAAAAAAAATCAATAGACCAATAAACAGGAAGACAGGGTTGAAAGAGGAAATGAAGAGTATGCTAATTCTAGAGACTGCAGTTTTTTATGAAGAGTTGCACAATACATAGAGCTGCAGGTTGCATATATATGTGTCTATATATATATATAAACATATATATATATGTATTTATATATATTCAGGTTAGCCAGTGAGATGATCATCTGCAAAAAAGGTTGGAAGGAGAATCTGAAATACAGACCTGACAGCCTCATCTCTGTGCCAGGGAAGGCTGCAGAACAGATTATCTTGAGTGCCATCACAACCCCGTGCAGTACTACAGGCTGAGGGAAGAGTGGCTGGAAACCTGCCCATGGAAAAGGACCTTGGGGGGATGCCTTAAATGACTACCTAGAAACAGAGACTAGACAGGAANCACAGATGATGAGGAAAAAAAATCAATAGACCAATAAACAGGAAGACAGGGTTGAAAGAGGAAATGAAGAGTATGCTAATTCTAGAGACTGCAGTTTTTTATGAAGAGTTGCACAATACATAGAGCTGCAGGTTGCATATATATGTGTCTATATATATATATAAACATATATATATATGTATTTATATATATTCAGGCTAGCCAGTGAGATGATCATCTGCAAAAAAGGTTGGAAGGCGAATCTGAAATACAGACCTGACAGCCTCATCTCTGTGCCAGGGAAGGCTGCAGAACAGATTATCTTGAGTGCCATCACAACCCCGTGCAGTACTACAGGCTGGGGGAAGAGTGGCTGGAAACCTGCCCATGGAAAAGGACCTTGGGGTGATGCCTTAAATGACTACCTAGAAACAGAGACTAGACAGGAATAAAGGAATAAAGGTAGATATGTATTTGATAGGCCTTCACAAGTACACCCTGGGGAGCCAAAGGCTACATCCAAGATGGACTCCAAGATGGACAACGAGTCACAAGTTCTTCACACTTTTATAGGTTTGGTTCATTTACATATTAGGATAAATTCGCCAATTAAAACTTTAGCTAATGATGTCATTTCTTCAATTTCTCCACCACCTCTCCAGAGGCCCTAGTTTACACCTTTTGGGCCTCGGACAATTTAAGTGTCCTTGAATAACAAGCTGAGAGAGTCTTTGTTATGTCTAGCTGACACGAGAGAACAGACTAAAAGAAAGTTAGGAGTTACAGCTAGGCAATACAGGATTCGAAGAATATAAAAGCTAGATCCCAAGGCATCGGGGTTGCTGGTCAACAGCCAACTAAACACAAGATGGCAAAGTGCCCATGTGACCAAGTAGGCCAAAGGCATCCTGGCTTCTGTCAGGAATACTGTAGCCAGCAGAACCAGGGAAGAGATTGCCCCTCTGTGGTCGACGTTGGTGAAGTCACACCTCAAATTCTATGTCCAGTTTCTTCATGTGAAGAAAGACATCGAGGTAGTGGAGCATGTGCAGAAAAATGCAGTGAAGAAGAGGAAGGGTTTAGCGAGTAAATCATACGAGGAGTGGCTGAGGGAGATGGGATTGTTTGACCTGAGAAGAGAGGGCTCAGGGGAGACCTTATCACTCTCTTCAAGTGCCTGAAAGAAGGGTGTAGACAGATGTGGATCAGTCTCTTCTCCCAGGCAACCAGTGACAGGACAAGAGGAAACAGCTGTGTCAGGGAAAGTTCTGGTTAGACATCAGGAAGAATTTCTTTGCTGAAAGGGTGATCAAGGACTGGAATGGGCTGCCCAGAGAAGTAGTGGTGTCACCATCCCTGGAAGTGTTCAAGAAATGATGTGGCACACTGTGCCACTATGGTTTAGTCAACATGCTGGTGTTGGGCCAATAATTGGCCTCAATTATCATGGAAGTCTTTTCCCACATTAATGATTCTCTGATTCTGCAATATAGTTCACATTATGCTTGGCTCAGGCTGTGAAATGAGAAAAATTAGTGAACTGGTGCTAGAAGTTTTTAATGCAAGTTATTCGGCACAGTTACACTTTTGCAATTTGATTTTTTTTCTGGTTAGTTTTAGTATAAACTACTCACTTCCTGCATGATTTAGGCAGATATCTGAGGTGTGGAGAAAATTATTGATTGCTGTTTAGGGCCAGACCAACTCCTAACAGAATGTGATCTGTGACACCATGGCTCCTAGAGCAGAGGTATCTACACAGAACGTGGGAAGAAAAGGCTGCATTGGAGATGGGGAGTGCAAAAACCTGCAATGGGAAGCTAGGTGTAACTTTTGTACCCTCATCTCCTGAACACACAAACTTAGAGAGGACAGGAACTGCAGGAGTAGGGAATAACTGTGTTGTGCAAAGCTGCTTCAGTACAGATTTTCTTGTAACAGTGCCTGCTGGCATCATGAGCTTTTCACAGGGAGGGAGTTACAAGAGGAGAGGGCTGTCAGTTCATGACAGTGCTTTTTACAGACATGCCTTGTTAAAAATCTCACTGTAAGTCAGGCTTTAATTTGTTCAGGGTTGGTTTGGTTATTTCACATGGAAATAGGGGCCTGTTAAGTTAGGGTTATTAGTGGTGACAGGTGAAATCATAAAGCGATATAAAATGTCCACCTGCAGAAGGTAAATCAGTGGTTTATATCTGCTAAATTGTTTCATTTTATCCTTTTTTCGGGGTTGGATTATCGGTCACGGTAGGTGGAGACCAGCTGTGTATTCAAAATATTGTAGTCTCGGCTCACAGCAGGTTCTCTCTCCCTTTTCTGAGTTGCTCTGGATGGAGATTTATTAGAATTGAAGCTGTCCACAAGATCAGAACCATTAAAGTAGGAATCTGTGTAAGTTATTGGAAATAGTTCCCAGTAGAATTAATAAGGTTGTGGCTTAAGTAAAACATAAAGCTTTTCATTATATGTTATTCTACTAGTTTTTTGGGGAAAAGAGATTTGGATCAAATTGAAATGACATCTTGTTTCTTAGTCTGTGTTTTTAAATTAAGGCATTTTAAAATTTGCACTTAAAAATACATATATAAGGTAATACATTTTTGTCTTCAGATAGTTATTAAGGAATATTGCTATTTTTCCATATCAAATTAATTCAGATTTCTTTTCTTAACTAGGTTTTTTTAGAATTCTAAACTATCTAAAAAATAAAAGCACCACTTATTTTTGCAATATCTTCAGCAAAACAGTGGTATTAAAAAGGCAATATAATTCATATTATCACAAGTATGGAACCATCAAATCCTATTCCACAGGGAGCATGTGATGAAACAGTATTCAGCTAATACCTAATGATAATCCTATACAAATATTCTGGTGTGTTCTCTGTAGCATGTTTATGATCTTGTTGTGTCTGGTCCAAGTTTCCTGACATTCTGAGTACCCCTTTGGGGAAATATGACATCTTGCAGTAATGTACGCTGTGCATGTCAAAAAACATCACCAATCTGCTTCTGCTACTCTGAGTTATAAAATTGGATGAGCAGGCTGCTCATTTTTTAACATATGCAGGATGGTGATGTTTACAATACCAGCTGGAAAACCAAGTACTTGTACAAAACAGTGTATGGAGACAACAGAACAGGAGGAAGAAATGAAAAAAAGTCATAACCCTACACTCAAATTTTTATATATAAAGCAAGCCCTGAAAACAGGAGAAAGAAGATCTCTGGTAGTATCCCTGAACCCTACAGGCCAAAATAAAATGTATCTCAAATCCTTTAGGTTCTGAAACATTTAAAGAGCAGAACTATTGCTAGTTCCAGGTTTTGCCGTTCATTAAAGGCACCCCCCCAAAAAAAACCCACTCTCCCTCTAAAAACCAACCAAGCTAAACCAAGCCAAAACCTACTTAAGAAAAGATGAAAATAATAGCAAGAAATAAAATAACTGCTGGGAAAATATAAGAAATAGAATGTGGCCTGGTTATCTTCATGGAGTTTCTTTACCAAAAATTAAGAAATAAATTGCTAGATAAGGTAAATAAAATCTTGTAAGTCTTTGAAGTAAGTAAGTCTTAGCTCCAGAGGGTTTAATGATTTCAGCAGTGGATCACAAGTTCAGCTGGTTCAGCTAAGGATCAGCTCTAGCTTGCTTATAGTATAAAATAGGTCATAAAAAGGTCTGTCCTGATGTGATTACACCTCTTAGAACATTTCTACAGGCTCATCTAGTGCTGTTCCAGAAATTTCTATACTTCACAAAACCTACTATCTTTATATTGCTCTAAGAATATTTAGAAAAACCATAAAAGAACAGTGATACAATATTTTGCAAATGACATTTAACTGCATGTGACTTTCAGCAGCTATCCAGCATTTAGACAAGAAAAGAAGCCTGTGTAAATCCTTCTGTCTTAAACAGCATTTTCTCAGGCTTCTTTTTATAAAAGGACATATACGGTATCTCCTGAGTGATATATGTTCCCTTTGTTAGTCTAATTTTTGTAGATACATTTCTTATTTTTTGTTCTGAATTATTAGAAAGAAAATATGAGCACATGCATGAAATCTGTAGTGCTAACCATTTGAATTGGATGGAATGCTTAGGAAGAATGATAGATTGAGTCTGTGTATGTATAGACATTTCTGCCCTCTGTCTTCTTCATCTATACAGGCTTCTCTTTGTACTGCAGCAGAAATCTCCTTTTCATGGTGCAAGACCACAGTGTAAGTCAAGCTGCCTAAGGAAAAAAGAAAAAAAACTCAAATGGAGTAGGATAATATATTCCTTAGCATGGTGTTTTGTTGTCGTTGTTGTTGTTACTTTGTTGTGGGTTTTTGTTAATTTGTTTGGGGTTTTTTTCAGCAATTAATTTTCTTCACAGCAGCTGGTATGGTTCTGTGTTTTTTATTTGTGCTGGAAACAGTGCTGATAACACAGGGATGATTTCATAATTGCTGAGCTCACATGGTGTCATGGCTTTTTCTGCTCCTTACGGCACCCCACCAGGGAGGAGGCCGAGGGTGCCCAAGGACCTGGGAGAGCTGATCCCAACTGACCAAAGGGACATTCCCTGCCGTGTGACGGCACACTCAGCGCATAAAGCTGGGGGAAGAAGTAGAAAGGATGGGTTGTTCAGAGTTTTGGTGTTTCCCAAGCCACTGTTATGGAGGATGGAGGTCTGCTTTCCTGGGAATGGTTGAACATGTGCCCGCCCATGGGAAGTGGTGAATGAATTCTTTGTTTTACTTTGCTTGCATGCATGGCTTTTGCTTTCCTTATTAACCTGTCTTTATCTCAACCCACGGATTTTGTCACTTGTACTCTTCTTTCCCTGGTCCCACTGGGGCTGGGGACGGGAGTGAGCGTCTGTGTTGGGCTGAGCTGTCAGCTGGGGCTAAACCTTGACACACAACTAAAGACAAACTAGATATTTAAAGCAGAGTTTACAAGTTGGATAGGAAATGTTTAGCATGCCTCTTGCAAGAAAGCATCCTCTTTAATTTTAGAATAATGGTGTGTCTTCTAGGGAAAAATAAAAGTTGTTGCCTAGCACATTTTGAAAAACAGAGAACTTTATGTAACACCTGAATGAAGAATGAGGCTTCTAATTTAAAAACAAACAAAAAAGTACCAGCAAGTCTATCAGCCATATATAATATGTTGCAGGTTGCAGAAATCATTCTTCTGAGTTATAATAGTCAAAGCACGTGCTGGTCTTACACCATCATCCTTGGAAACACATGTATCAGCAGAGTAAAATCAAGCTATTGTCATTCAGAGACAATCTAAGCATCAGTCTGCATGGGATAATGTGAAAACTGGGATAATCTTTTGGACTAACAGTTTTAAAAAGTTGTACAGCTCTTCATAGGAGCATTTTCCCCGTTGTATTCTGCAAAAATACTATTAAAAAAACCCCTCAGCTAATTATTTTTTTGTCTTTGCTCTAAATGAATGAATATATCACTATCAAAACCATTAAAAATATAATTCAATCAAATGGTCATTGAAAGACACAGCTTTAGGAATCAAGTTGTCTTTTCAAAGTGGGAATAGGATGGATATTTGAGACAGAACAGAAATAGTAAAATACATATTTTACTTTTTTAAAAACTGATTTATGAAGCCAAAAACTACACAGAGAGATTCAATACAGTTGTGTAGGTTAGTTAGACAAATATTGACTTCAATTCAAGTTTATATTCCATATTTCATAATCTATCAAGAGAATATTTAGACATGATGGACACTGAATCAAAACATGAAAGTTGGTTGTGATTTAAATCAAATGCCATCCATGAAAATGAAAGATTACATATTGTATGTTATAAAAATATAGTTTCTTTCTTGTTTGTTTCATTTTTCATTTTCTTAGGATGTCTTATCACAAGATAAGAAGCAAGAAAAATGTAACTAGATATAAACCCAAAGGGAATATATAGAAAGTCATCAGTTATATAGAAAATTTCTGGCTTTAGAAAAATATGGGTGAGTGATTAGTTCTAGAATTTAAAACTAAAACCCAAGAATATAAGTAGACAAAAATATCTAAAACCTGCAGAATAAAATAATCAGACAACAGAAAATACTTGTAGTTAAAACAAAATTAGATATTCGGAAGATGAAAAAAGTTTAATATTAAAATATATGTATTTTTTAAGAGCTTTAAAACTTCATTTTTATTATCTCTGTCTGACAGCAAAAACCGAATATTTGTTACTTTATATTTATAGACATATCTTTGAGATGTGTATGGAATGAAATTCAAAACGTATTATTCAAAGAGAAGTGGCTGCACTGAGATGAGAACTTAGATCACCCCAAGACTGCAGTAGACAGGATATAGTAATTACAGGCCTGAGTTAAATTCCACAGATTTTTAAATTTGTAAAACTGAAAAACACACTTGTCTCGTGCAGCAGTAAGTTTTCAGGGTTGTCCATCACCTAGCAATCCAATGGCACATCATGGAATACTTACTGTATTTTTCCCTGTATCATCCAAATAGGACATTAGCCCAGTGGAGCCACTTCAGGTAAAATAAAAATAGTGATCAAACATCCTAACGTCAAACTCCTTACAGTGTAATTTTTCTTTTAAGGATAAAGAAAAGAAGTATTATAGTTTAAGGCCTTCAATCTATATGAATATTTTCACTTGAACTTTTGAAAAGATTTATGGTAATTTTTTACTTCTTCCTGTGATTAGTTTCAGTATTTGTATATAAATATTTGGATCAGATATGAAAATTGTGTTTTCCCTAGTGGTTTGCAAAAACCAAACAGAGATCTTGGTTATATAGCATGTTTCACTGATGAGAAGTAGCTGTCAGAAGAAAATATAAATATTTTTATAAGGATTTAATACAGACTTTTGTACATTGTGTGGAAAGCAATTAGAGCTTAGTAGTCGACTGATAGTATAAATTGCTTGTAAAATATGAAGCAAAGTAAGACTTACACCTGTCCATTTATAATGGTAAACCGTTATAAAACCATGAACAAATATAAATCAAAACCCTATCCTTACTTAAAATGCTCTCAGCAATAAATTATTGATCATATAAGGAAAATGAGACACAGAAGACTCCTAAATATGAATTTAAGGCTTAAAGGAGATTAATACAATTAAACAATGAAGAATTAGTTCATGATTTTTAAAACAAGAGGCATAGGTTAGATTTTGTTCTTATTCTGTACTTCCATGATTAGCAGTAATTCCATCAAATTTCATGGAAGCAGCCTGCAATGGAACAAGACAGATACTGTAAAAAATTGCTGGTATATATATGATCTGACCTAACATAAGTGGTGTAACTTACTGCCTTGAAGCTTAAATGGAAGTGCATCGGGCACTGCATAAACAAGGTAAGAAACCTCAAATGTTCAAGCATCTCACAGGACATAAGAAAATTCTTTACAACATCTCACCTCCAGAAAGAGAGATGGAAGATATTAAGATGGTGGCCTGTAAGTGACATATTTTAACTTTATGTGTATATATGCCATGTAAATGTATATTACACATATCTGTGAAAATATTCGCACATCTGATCCCGTTTTGCTTTCTTGTGGGAAATTTTGCAAGTCACTATGACTGTAGCTGAAAGATTAGAGAAACGTACTCAGAGAAGGAAAATAGAACATATTTAGGGAATGGAAAGCAAGAGGGAAAACAAAGATCAAAATCCATAATTTTAAGAATTAAGAGGCTCTTCCAACCCTAAAGGTTAGAAAAGAAGATATACAAGGAGCTAAGAGGTCGTTTTTATTCTAAAAGCAGTAAGGACATAATTAAAGAGGGAGGGCCAAGGTCTTTGATCCATCCGACTGTTACAATATCAATTAATGCCGTGTCAGGAAATAGTCCTAGTCTTTTAAATTTCATTAAGAAAAGGGGTTTTGGTTAACACTCCAAAGCTATATTTTTTTTTTCTTAAAAGTCACTTTGCATCCTGAAATATATTTTGCTGAAAATATAGAACAGAAATTTGGAGGATCGTCTATGTAATCAAAGAAACGTTCCTTTCATTTAAGCTGAGATGATTTTTTTGAGAATTTTTCTTTTACAAAGCCTTTTTTCTAAACTCTTATTAGTGTTCATATAGAATAAAAAAAAAGGTAGTTTTGAAAAAAAAAAGAAAATTTACTACATTCTTTCTAATTATAATGTCTTTAGCTCTCCCATCATTAATAACCTATTTTTGAGAACATAACAGCAATACCAATGATTTTTTTTAAGTATTAAAGAAAGCACCTCTTTAGCGAACAGTTTGGCATTTACCGAAGTCTTAAAAATAAAATTTTTTTGTCTAATTTTGCTATGTCAGGTAAATAACAAATCATCCCTGTCCTAACACAGTAATACTGCTGAAGAAACTATGCCAAAATGATCAGGAGGAAAGAAAGAGTGATTTATGTGGCACAGCTGTCAGCCTTTGAGTTCTGAGGTAAAGGTTCTATAGTTCCTACATTATAGTTGTCTATTTCAGTATACAGTTTTTAATCAAAGGAGTTGAGCTCCTTGTAGCTAGTGCTTAGGAAGCAATTCTGACTGCTCAAGTTTCACATTCTATTGGTGATGTCTTAATAAAGTCTAACAGTCTGTGAGACAAGAAGGCATTTTATAAGATAATAGGAAAGTATATGACTAATACCAGGTATCAATGCATCAGTACTTTTATTGTTATTTGCTGATATATAATTAGCACCGCTAATAATAATGACAGGTCTTTTATTCCATGTTTAGTGAAAATTTTCTCCAGACACTGGCAGGAAGACTTCTGAACGATCTTATACTGGAGGATTGTTCTTTATGACTAATAATTTCATATGAACATTGATAGGTGATGGAAGATTTGAAACTCCCTCCTTGAGGAGATGGAACACCAAAGCAAGTGGGATGAGCCCCAGGGTGTGCAGGAGGCTGCTGAGCTGTGAGACGTCTCTCTGTTCCACACAGTACTGTTTTATTTTCCAACTTATGAAGCAATCACTTTGATTCGCCAGATTATTGTAACTCACTTCATTACAGTTTCATCCTATCTCCTCAACTACTTGTGGTTCATTTCATTACAGGTACTTAAAACCTTTATGTGCTGATTTCTGTGTATATGGCAATTTTATCTAAATTTTAGAATAATGGAGATAAAATAGATACCTTAGTTAAAATATCTTACAGCTTCACAGAAGGTCAAGACATATAGTAACTAACACCCATTTTGTGGCTTAATCGTCCACTGTGCTGCAACCACTGAGAATCTAGACTAGAACCAATAATAAGTTTAATAATAATGGCATGTGAAGACACGCATTACAAAATTGGATATGCTGCATCTGATATTTGCAGGCGCCTTACCGTGAAAACCAGGGGGATGGCGATTTTTTCTTTTCAGACATTCTCCTGATTATATATACTCATTTGAATGCAAGCTAGGGAAATGCCTTGTATTTCAAAGAGAGCGATTTTCTTGGCAAAGGACACGTGTGCTGCAGCCTGTATTCCAGTAACACCTGTCCTTTCCAATAAAAGGTTTTTGCCCCTGAAACTGGGTTGCAGAGATTTTTGTAGCAATAGATTTTCTGGTGTTGATATACTCTCTGAGTTCTTTACTCTCTCTGCATCACATGGTTGTTCCGTGGATAAGGATATCATGTATTCTGCAGGACTTTTCCATTTTGAAAGCAGCGAACAGTAAGAATTGAAGCAAATTTCTGTAAGATTAAGTGGAAAAAGAAAGAATGTAAAATACAAAAGAAAATACAAATACACTTTCTAAAGCCGACAAGTTATTTAATTATTAAAATTATGGCAATGGGCCCATAGGTGCACACATTGGCTGTGTGTGTAAATTAAATCAAATAAATAACAAAGAATTTGAATTAGAAACAATATTAAAGAAAAAATTCCATTCCACCTGTTTTATTAAGATATAAAATAATGGCAATTTCCAAATGCACCGCAAACATTTCCCACTGAATTAATTTTTCTTTGCCACTCTAATAGAAAATAGAGAGCACATTTTCCAAAGAGGAAGCTTCATTAGCATCCCTGAACACTATTATTGGGATATTAAAGAGCACATTTTCAAACACATAGGAGAGAGAAAGCAATAGAGAAATAGCAACATTAAAACCAAACATATTTAAACAAGTAAGAAATCATGAGTAGTACATCAAAAGTAGAAATGCAGTTTCAAAATACAGTGAATAATCTAGATCTGATTCTTGTTTTTGTCAACGTCATCGTCATTTTTATCAGAAAATATCTTTTTTTCTATACTCAAAGTTTAATATATCTGCTGGCAGAAGAAACTTGCAATTTTTTTTTGTAATTCCACTGGCTTTGTGAGCAGTATACCTTATTCAATAGAGCATTTTGAGGGCTTTTTTTTGATTAGTTGTTGTTGTTAGATTCTTGTTGTTTGTTTAGCGTGGAATTTTAGGGGTTGTGTGTTTGGTTTGGTTTGTTTCTTGTGTAAGTTTCTACCTGTCCTGAATTCCCAACAAAAACACGTAAAGGATATTTTCAGGTATGCAAAACACCACCCAAGTGCTTTGAAAGTCTCAGTGCCGTGTAGTGCTTCTGAGACTGTAATCCTGGCCAGCACTTTGCAGAAAGCAGACATACCGGTCAGCTTGGTCCTGGATGCAGATCTGAGTATGCACCTCCATGTGGTCTTAAAAAGCTATGCTTACACTAAGAAAAACCCAATTCCATTGCATTGCCAGACACTTTTGTGCTCTGGAAAGGAGTCATTCAGGAGCTACCTTTGGCCTTCCATCATTTCTGCAACTACTACCAAAGTCAAAAGATTTATTTTCAGGGACATGACATTGTAGAAGCATTACTTGAAATACTGACATCAACACCAAAGGCAGTGTGGCTTTTCCTTTCTTTCTTCACAGAAAGAAAGGATGAAAAAGTTAGTTAACATTGGAGTCTGATCTGATTGATCTCAGTAAGAACAAAGTTTGAACAAATTCAATTGGGAATTTGAATGTGAATGTCATCAAGTTTGAAATGGCTGCACCTACCTATAGGAACAAAAGATCATAGAATAGTTCCAGCTGGAAGGCTGCTCAGCAGTCTCCAGTCCTACCTCTTGTTCACAGCAGGATGAGCTCTGAGGTCTGTCCTGGTTGCTCAGGGCTTTTGTACGGATGGGTCTTGAAACTTCCACAGCTGGAGACTGCACCACCTCTTTGGGCAGCCTGTCCCACTGTTCCCTGTCCTCAGGGGAAAAAGTCTTTTCCTTACATCCTGTCACAACCGCTCTCGTTCCAGTTATTTCTTGTCCTCTCACAGTACATCAGTATCAAGAGTACATAGCTGTCTCCTCAACAGCCTCCTCACAGCTGCTGAGGGGTTGCTGTAAGGTGCCCTCGAAGATATCCCTTCTCCAGGCTGAACAATTCCTACTTCACCCACACCTCACAGTACAAGCTCTACTGCTTCCCTCCCTGCTGTCCCCCCACCTGTTCAACATCTTGATGTCTCTCTTTTAAACCTATTCCAGTTAGCTGAAGTCTTTCTTGTGCTGGGGCTCTGAATACCACCATATTCAGGAGCAGATGTTGATGGCAGGGGTATACTCCTGCTGTGTCCTGTCTTGGAGATTTGCCTGCGAAACACTAGATGTGATTCTTCACAGCCCAGAAACCAAAATCACTGCCATGATCAGGTGCTGCTCTGAGCACCACATGGACTGGAGCCTCATGCAGGTGGCATGCAAAGTACTGCATAGCTGTAGGTTTAGCCTCTGAGTACCAACTCCTTCTTCTAGCATTTTTCTTCCCAGAAATTGTGCAACTGCCACTGAAATTGTCTCAGCTCGTTAGAGAACAGCGCCAGTATTGCTAAGGTTGTGGGTTTGATCCTTGTATGGGCCATTCACTTAATAGCTGGACTTTTTGATCCTAAGATATCTTCCAACTCAGAGTATTCTGTTATTCTGATTCTGAAATACCAAGATAATAAAGTCAATTAAGTTAATTAAGCATGTAAAAGCGTATCTGTATGGGGGGCTTAGGTATGTTACATTCAAAATGTTTTTGTGAAGATTGATAGACAGTTCAAACCTGCCTTGGCCCCTCAACTACCTGTAGACAGGTCTACAAGGCCATACAGAATGTCCAGTTCCTTGCAGACAGGATCACTTAAACTAACATTAGCCCGCCAGGTCAAATCCTTGTAAGACGAGAGGTACTTGTGTGTATATCGAGATACATACATACATACATATATATATATATCATATGGAGACTCAGTACACTGATAACCAAAGATATAAGATTAAAATATGTCTACGTGTGATGTGCTATGCAATAAAGATGGCCAGTTTTAAATACCTGCATGACATAAGCGGAAGAATGGCATGTGCCTTCATTAACAAGTTTATTTTACTTGTCAGTATCCCCCAAGAACTGTTTAAACAAAGACAGATCTCTGAGACACCCTCATCTTTTTTCTACAATACCCCGAGGGCAGAAGGATGTTCAGGCTCGCATTTTCATTCACCGTTCTGAGCAATAGTGGCGCAATCCCATCAGAGCACCATCGGTTTTTAGGACTCCCTGGCTCCAAGTATTGTTTTAATACCGCACATAGTATAGTACTATACACTACAGTACTATGTAGCATGTAGTACTAACATCCTGCAGGTCTCTGAGCTTGTCTCTGCCATGTTCTGTGGCTCAGCACAGAGCCATCTCTCCCATTAATGCTGTGACTGTCTCCTTCCCCTTTTTGGGCTGTAGTTGAAAAGAAGAAGGCAAAGAGCTGTAAAGAAGAGGTGTATTCCCCGGTACTGCAGCAGTACATGCCAAGAAAACAGCTGCTGGTTTATGGTTATTCTTCCTCAGAGAACCTGGTCCAGGAAGAGAACTGAATACTTTCGTAGCCTTTAGTATACCAAAAGTCCTCATTTGGCCACCTATCACCCGGCTGCTGGGGGTGACTAAAGGCAGGCATTTAGAAACAATTTTAAGAAATAGAGAATTATTTGAAAACTTTCTCTGTCATTCCTGATCAGCAAAGAAATATTTCAGCAATTTTCTGAAATGGACAATACATCTGGACCACCAAGTTTAATAGTCACTGATAGACAATCCTCCATTTGGTTATAGCCTTCTAAAACACATTTATTCTTTTGTTTTCTAAAACATCAATTGAAAATGAGCTTCACAATTTAATTATGTTTGTTTGATTTAGCTGCCTGTTCCCAGGTGTCCTCCTACTCTACAGTTATCCAGAACTTCCTGCTGACATTAGTTATGCAGCTGATGACCATAGAGGAGAAAAAGGCAGTTATAGTGATCATTAAACTGAGCATTGGAAGTTATTGAGTTTTATCAGTGGGGGGGAAAAAGCCCACAAACCCCAAGAAATATTATTTCTGCTTATCTTAGACTACTGAAGGCATAGAATGTTTAAATAAAGATTGTGAAAACCATTGCAGGTGATGGGGACTCTTCAATTCAGCATGTATTGTTTAACTAATGCTATCAAGTAGTGCAGCCTGGAGACCTAACTGGGACAGATCACTGCATTTTTTATGCTAAGCTTGAAATAGGTTCCAAAGAATTAAAAGTTCAATTTCTGATAGTGCCAGTTAAACCTAGCAATTTAACTGAGGCAAAAAAAAAAAAAGGAATAGAATGTAGTTTGCTGTGTTATGGGTCTTTCAGTAAGACCTCTATGATTTTTTTATTTTATGTGGTCATAAAAAGGATCCCATAGCTGTTTTTTGTGGCTGACAGAATTTACTCTGCTCTCCTTGGAATAATTTTCTCTCCTTTGAATATTATACAAGATAGTTCATACAGCTCAGCTGCTGCCTTCTAGTTCCAGAAGGGGATATACTTCTTCAGTTCCATATGTTTGCAGCACATAAAAGATTTGCATACATTTTTGACACAAAAATATTTGTGTCGAAAACATAGATTAATATTATATTTATAATAGATGTGTGAACTTCTAAATGCTTTCTAAACACCAGTGGTTCAGGATACTGGATGCTGGTTGATACTGTAATTTTATCAAATGGTATTATCTCAAAACCATATTCTGAACTGAAATGCTATTATATGATGACTGCATCTGGTAAATTAAATGAACAGGTGTTTAGCTAGGTATGACTACAGCTCCCCCATCTCGGTTGCCATCTCCCAGAGAACTTTAAGACAACTGAGATTTATGCTATCCTCTTCAGAGCATCACCTGCAGAGAAAATGTGAGTGCATCATTGCTACCTTGTGTAATAGTAATGTTGCTCTGTACTCTTTCTTGGCCTCCACTGTGTTCTTTAGAATGTGATGAGGAACTAACCCTAAAGCAGAACAAAGAAACACTGACATGAGTTCAGCTATTGAGTGTTATTCTTACATGAAAAGAATACTTTAATGCCCTGTAGCTTCAAGTCCTGCAGCTTCAAGTCACTTGACCTCACTTCTTGGCCACAAAAAGTCTGAGCAGAGAAATCATCTCAAACAAGCTATTTGTAAAAAAAAATATTTTCATTAAAGAACTTTCAGTTCTGACTATCAGTTTTTTCCTCATGAAAAATTGCTAAAGCAAAGATATTTCCCCATCTGCTAAACTGTAAGACTTCAAAATATTCGTATGGCCAAATTACACAGAGCACATATCAGCAGCTACATACAAAACCTTAGATGGGCTCAGGCAGAAATACACTTTATCAAATATGAACCTCCTAACTTTCCTGTGTATAGTGACTTATATATAGTACTGATTTTATTCTGAGTAAAATATCCTAACTATTCCTAAGACAAATGTCATTCATCTAGTGAATACCTCATGGCAGAAAGAAAAAATTTGTTTTCTGCCTAGATGCAGTGATATCCCTGTGTAAACAACAGTGTGAGTTTGCAAAGAATACAAATGAAAAATAGCCAGAAATTGACAGCTTGAGAACCAGTAAGTATTAACACCCTCCTTGCTAATTGCTGCCATCACAAATTAATGGAAGTCTTTTAATTTTCTTGACAGTGGTTATGTAACATTCTGTGGTTAAGGGAACTCAAGTCAGTACATAACAGATGCCGTCATTAATATGCAACTACATATGCTTCCAGTGAGCAAGTTTTTGTGAGATTTTTTTTCATTCCACCCTCTTTTTCTTTGCTATCTGAAAATAATTATTTCAAATTCTTACTTCTTGCTTTTCCATCCAGGTGTTTTAAAAAGAACTGTTTCAACCCTTTGCCTTTTTCCATGAGAAAGGACAATATTGCAAAGATATGTTAAGTATCTATCAGTACAACCAGGATTATTCATAGTGTAACAGCTTGTATGTTTTTTACTGTTTTTTTCCCCTTTTCCTAAGAAACTTTGAAAACAGAATAAAACTTTTGGAAACAAAGTGATCTGTTACCCCAGCCTAATTTCAGCCTCTTACTTTTTCAAGTGTTAAAACCTATCCTGAATTTCTGAGTTCTGTTTCTCCAGTGAATTAATTTTTTCTTCTTCCAAGTCTTTATGGGTTTCATTTTAAATAAAAGCAACTGTTCACTTATGCTGTTGCCTGGCTATGCACATGAAAAGCCACCCGAAGCAATACATCTGTCCTTACTTTCTTTCCAGTGTCAATAATTAGGCATGGCATTGGAAGGAAGGACCAATTTAAAAAAGTTAGTATAAAACTGCATATGAGTAAGAGATTCTTGTTACAAGTTTTTGTCACTTTTCATTTCTTCCTTTCTTTGTTTACCTTTTGTTGTGTCCCTTCTCTTCATCTCTCCATCTCTTCTTTACCTATGAATGGGGACATCTTCAACATTGGTTTGTGATGGATTCCTTTCACTCCTCACCCTGAGCTCTTTTCTCTCACTAACCACGACAGCAGGAGTCTAAAACAAGGCAGAGTATAAAAGTACCTTCATGACAAGGATATACACACCCTCTCTCACAGATCACAGCTTGGTCTCTTCTGTCCCTTTGCATCTCTCAACAGTCTCCAACAGGGAATTGATGTCACTTCTGCTGGCAAAAAAAAAGTTGATGTACATCTGCCTTAGGGACTTGGGACTTATGCCTGAGTCACAGATGGGAATGTGACTGAACATCAGTGCATCGGAGGGGACATCTCCAGAAAGAGAACTGCACATGAAAGGCTTCCACCTTGCACACAGTCACAAGTTCAGAGTCTCTCAGGTCACCAGAGCTGTTCTGGTGTTTTCATCTCTCCTGACCGGTTTGATGGAAACTCCATGAGTGGTGGCTTGGGAAGCAGATTTGGTTCATGAAAGTCACAACATAGAAATATGGCAGCCACTTCTCTTTTTCACTAAGAGAATCAAATGATTGTTGTTAAGTGATAAAATACACCGTTGAGACAGAACCCAGCCTGTCCTGCTGTTTTGTGCTGATTGTTTTGTTTCAGGTGTTCAGGGCCTGTGTTTCTTTGCAATATTCCACAAAACCCTTGTTGGTTCAGCTATCCAGCCTGTTATAGCATCTCTGCTGTACTCTTCCTTGTACCACATCTGCCCGTCCTGATGCTTCAGTGTCATCCACAAACCTGGTGAATGTGAATTCAATCTCGTCATTGAGATAATATACAAGGACACTGAACAGCATCTCACCCAGGAGAAACTCCTGGAAGACTCTAAATCTAATTTCTGCCAGTGGGGCATTGAACCATTCACCCTTTGAACTTGGTAGTTTAGATCAGTTTCTGCCCAAATAATGGTCCGTCTGTTTATCAGAGAGCTTCACAAGTTGTTTATAGGGATGTTGTGGAAGACCAGGTCAAAAACCTTGACAAAATCAAGGCAAGTGACATCCACAGCTCTATCCTCATTCACTCAGCAAATTGTTTCATTTGCAGAAGGCAATCAAGTTGGTCAAGTATGATTTAATCTTAGCAATTCTCTATTAGCTTCTTCCAGTCACTTTCTTATCCTTCATGCTCCTGAGACATCTTTTTCTGAGGATCTCTTCGTTGGTTTTCCCAGGAACTGAAGTAAAGGTGATTGTCTGCAGTTTCCGCGATCTTTATTTTTTCTCAATATTTGTACTTCGGCAAAATATTTGCCATTTTCTGACTGCTTGGCTTTTCCTGATGCTGTGGCTTTTCAAAAATGATTGATAAGAATTATCTTGTTGTCTTGTCAGCCAACTCACATCCAGTTTTTCTAGAGGAGAGAGGGAACGGATTCTCTGTTGACCAAGAGCATGAGTTTCCACAGTGCTTTGCTCTGCAAGTGACTGTTTGCCCTTCTTTGAACCATGCCTTTCAACATCAAATACCACTGAGGCGTCAACTCTTGTTTTTGATGGCATCCTATCAGTTCCCTTCTCACCCTTTCTGAAGTACCCAAATCTGCTGCGTTCTTCCTGCACATGTTGCCCACATAATTCATCAGGGCTCACATTCCAAAAAGTGAGAATCCCATCCTGCTCAGCCCAGGGAGGGACACCAGGCCCTGTCTGCAGCCCTTCACCTCAGTGGCTGCATGTCCCCTCAGAATTTCTGCTGGGGTTGACCCCTCTGACATACGAGGGATGAAAATCCGCTATGACAATCCTATGGGATGCCTCAAGAGCCTCCATTTTCTCTTTTGTCCCACCATGTGATTACCAGCCTGTCCTTACTAAGATACAGAGAGTAGACCAAGAAAAGCGAGCACTGAGTGCCTGCACATGCCCTGCCAGCTGACAGCTGCATCCCTACCAGTCCCCATTTGCTGCACTTTGTCTTCCCTCATCCCCCCAGCACTAGCTAAGCAGATCACAGATGCTAAACACAGAATCTCTGACTCCGTGCAGGTGTCACCTGCTCTAACACACTTCCCTGAAGGTCCCTCTTCATGTGAAAACGAACCTTCCAAATCGTGTCCTGACTCAGGGTCACATACCGTGTGAACAACACTGCTGTTCCATGCTCCTTTCTCCAGCATAATTCCCACAGAACATGCAAGCTAAGCATGTGTCTCTGGCTTTGTGCAAATTTTCTAGAATGACAGGTTCCTTCTCACTGTTTGTAATTTTTGTCATAATACCTCTGAGCAAAGGTTCGCTTATGGCACAAAGGGTTTATGCCAACACAATTCGACCTCAGGAGGCTTTCCTCTGACCCTGGAGCTTGGTGAGGAGTCCCTGCTGTGTCAGTTAGCCTTGTACCACCTGTTTAATCCATGCTGAGCATGTGAACATCTCATTACTGCTCTTTGGGAAGATTGTTCCAGCTGCATGTGGCCCCTTCTGTCCTTGGGAATGGTTCCTTGTGGGATCCAATAACGAGGCCCTTGAGGAAGATAAAATACGTTGTGCCCAAGACCAGAGCAGAGGCTCTGCACATGGTCCCAGAATCACAGAATTGTTAGGGTTGGAAGAGATCTCTGGAGATCATCTAGTCCACCCCCACTGCTGAAGCAGAGTAACCTAGAACAGGTGACACAGTAACATTTCCAGTTTGGTTTTGAATGTCTCCAGAGAGGGAGACTCCATAACCTCCCTGAGCAGCCTGTTCCAGTGCTCTGTCATCCTCACCATAAAGAAAATTTTTCTCATGTTGAGGTGAAACTTCTTGTATTTTAGTTTATGGTCTTTATTCCTTGTCCTGTCACTGGGAACATCAATAAAAGCTCTATATCAAAACTCTTCTACTTCATCTACAATTATTTCAGATGGCAGTACAAAACACTATTTACTATCTATTTGCTCTGGGAACATTTTAATTACAAAAAGAAGTGATCATATGTTAAGGAGTTCCAAAATTAAGAAAGGTTAGATCAAGGAATATTTAGTACATTACTTTTCCGTATTTATTGCAATACTTTTTATTTACGTATCACTCAATTTTGTCTTGCTAATGTTGTTATAATAAGAGAACTCAACTCCTTCCAGGAACATTTCTTTTCTAGAAAAATTTCAAGACCTTTCATTAAATTCAATGGAACGGTGTTATAACAGTTCTGGCAATGACAGGAAGATAAAGTTTATGAAATAAAAAAAAGTACTTTAATCATTCTTTTAATTAAGAGGTAATTACTCGTATAACTACAAAGCAATTCGGTTTCTAAGAAAAAACATAAATCATATTTAAACTTAGTTAAACAATTGAGGCAAGAGGAAAGAGATGTCTGGAAATTGAAAATAATGAAGCATTTTCCCTTCCTTTTCCATATTTTGGAAGAATGCTTAAAAACTTAAAGACAGAACATGGAAGGGAAAGCAAGGATTTAATATTTTTTAAAAGCAATATACTCATCAGTTAACTTTCATCCCTGATACATCCTTATACTGGTATTTCTCTATTTCATTTGGAGCATTTCCTTTAAGCATCTATTTCTCCAACAGTGTCAACAAGTTGTTCAGAAAGCAATTCAGAACTTCTAGATTAGGAATAAACTTCTCACCGGTGACCACTGAGGTGGCCTAAACTACAGCTGATATTGTATATGTAACCATGACAATAAATGCATGGGCAAGGATATAAATGAATGATGTGCACTACGGTGTATTTAAAAAGGAAATGCTGCTTTTCTTCTGCACTTTATGCAGCACTTTGAACTTTGTAAGAACTCTCAAAGCTCATTTTATTCTCCAAAATTTGTGTATTAAACATAAGGAGGAGAGGCATAAAGAATTGTCTGATGGATTCTTTACCTTTGTTCTTTATGTTGATATGTTTCTTTGTGGGATATTAAATGGATGAGGTTTGTAAATGAACTACAAAACAAAATTTCCCCTTAAAGCAAAAAAAAAAAAAGAAAAAAGAGAAAAGAGGCAAACACCTTTATTCTCCGAATGTATCCTTCATGCTAGGACTTCATCAGAAAATCATGACACCTGGAAGGTTGCTTCTTTCACGAACTGGCAACCAATATTTTAATCCAATTGCACAATTTACAAATGGAGAGTTTGTCTTGGCCTCATTAACCATAAGTTTAAGGTTTCAAAAGATGTGGAATTTATTTGTAAAACTTTTAAGTTGTGACACTTTGTGTTACTCTAGATGTCAGTCAAGGCTCCCAAGAAGATTGTTAAATGATAAATGGCTAGAGGTAAGCAGAAGGATACTTCAGAGCAGGGATTTTGTCTTTGAATATAGATGGAGTAAACATTAGACTGATGCAAAAGAAAACGTAAGAGTTTCCAGTCTCCTCTATGGTGAATTGAACGATCATACAGACATAGAAGTAAAAATTTGTCTGAATAGAGTATCACAGCTTTACAGGATAATTACAGAGTGTTGTCCTGAGAAATCAGATTAAAACACTACCTTACAATATTGCACAACAACCATCTTTTTTCAATACATTTTGGTGCAGCCTATGGTATGTTTCACATTGATTCTGCTCATTCTGCTTTCAGAGTATAAGCTGTCTGGAACAAGAATCACTCTTATGTATTTACTGAGTGTCCTGGTAGCAAATGGTTCTGCTAACCCAGACCTGTGACTTCAAGGTCCCTGATTCTGAAGCTGGATGTTATGAAATCATATCTTATGCTCCAGTCTACAACTGATACATCCAAACAGTCCTTCTCACTCATGTGTAGCTATCTTGGCTTACTCAAGGAGTGAGGAGATGGAAATGACAAAAGACCAAAACTAACAATTGAACAAAAAGAGGCATATGATATATTTGATGGTCAGTAGTCTTCTGTTTTCTCACCTCCATTTGTCCACATCCTTTTCTTGTGCACATGTAGCAGACCACACACACCCTGAGCACACACACAGATGCCACATGGTCACCTTCTAACATACTGCAAGAATAACTGAGCACAGCAGGAGTTTCACTTCACTGGCTTTCCAGCAGCACATCTTTGTTTATTCTGGCTTTGAACATACCTGTGTAGCAAAAAGTCTATATCCATAGCACTCATCTTTTAGGCAATTTCTTTTGCTGTATGCATATATTTATGTATTAAGTTAAGTGCTATTAGTATTTTTAAAGACTACATGCCTATTTTGCTTATCCAAAAAGATGCGAATTTTGGAGATTCATTTTCCTGCCTCACATAAAATTGTGATTTTATGAATTTTTTTTTTCTGATTTCAGTGTTATTTTAAAAACAAACATTTAAATGTTCCTGTATTTTGTGAGGAAGCCCATGTCTTATGTCTTTCTGAATGGAGCAATAACTTTTAGAAAGAGCTAAGTGTCATGTAGGTAGTCAATTTGAATTTTTGTCTACACAGCCTTTTAATCCCAAGTGCAGTAGTTTTGTTATGTCTCTTTTTTCACTTTGGAACAGATTGCCAATCAAAAAGACATATCTACAGGTGAAAAATTTTCCATAGAAAGCAAGCTGAGAGCACTGAATGTGTCTCACTTGTGACCTCAATCTAGTCATAACTCGCCTCCAGCTTGAAAAGCTCATGCATTAACCCACTGTGCCATCTAACCAGTCTCTACCTCTGGCAAGCTAATGAATGATTCAGTGGTTTTCATGGCTTCAGTTCAACATTGTATTTCTGCAGCTGGAGACACAATATTAAAATATTGGTAGTGGAACATGCTCACAAAAGCTATTGGTAATTAATGCAATGTATTTGAGGTATTTTCTCCACAATGGCTTTTCCACCGTAAGCTCTTAATTTTCAATTTCCAATTGTTCTGATACTGCACTATTATTAAAATGTTCTATAGGAACTAGGAGGTGACTTCATGTTATTCCAACATGATTTTGACCTCCACAAAGAAAATACGTAGGGACTCTTCAAGCATTAACTATATATGAGTAAATCATTTCCCATAACAAAATGTGGAGAGAAAATATAATTCTGATATTGAATTTAATCTGTTCCATATAACTCAGATTTCATCTTTTCTGTATATGATACTATGGAAATACTTGGATCACTCTGTTAGCTATGCAGCACAGAAAATAATTTAGATATTCTATCTATCCAACCAGACATACCACTATAAACAGAAATATTCTTGTTACTTCAAATCAAATACATGGCATGGAAAAGAACATCTGGTGCTGAAAAGAAGGAGCATTTCAGACATACTTTATTGGAAATAGTCAGTGCTTTCCTAAAGTCAGAGCAATTTCTGTTTGTAAGGATCATAGACCTGGGATTCTTCCCAGCAGTATTATCCTGTGCCTGCTCATTGCTGGCTTAAAAAGGAAGCAAAGAATGTGAAGTAATTATGCTGAATGTTATTTAAAAGTAGCCGACACTGCACATGAGACCATGAAGGTTACTTCTTTCATTTATTTCTAACTCAATTATGCAGATATAAAGAAAGTGCTTCAGGCTGTTACCTGTTTTACTCTCATTTATTTTCAAAGGAGTGAGGGGGTCTAAATTCATTAGAAGCTTATGGAAATCTTGTTTGCAATCTTCTGTGATTATATAGCCCACAAAATTGGGGCACATTTTATTCTCATAAAAAATGGTTGTGCAGCACATCTGTTGAATATTTTTTCTATGAAAAAAACAGAGGAGTGAATGTGTCACAATTCTGCATTAATTCCCAAAATAATATGAAGTTCCCCTAGGGAGAAAATGCTGGTGTTCATCACTAAGTTATATAAAATACATCTATTTTTGCTGGCCATATACCCCACTCGGTGTTTGTGCTGCATTAGATTAAAGATTGTTACCCCACTTTTTCTCTTTCATATCAATGAATAGAGGCCAAAGTTTATCTTGGTGGCTACCATCACAGGTTTATAAAACCACACCAAAAGTTTGTTTTTCTACGTTCTCAATGTCATAAACCCACCATGCCAGCTTGAACTTCAAGGTATAATCTAATTTGAGGAAAATTAACATTGCTTTCAAAATGAGTGCTTAAATGAGAGAATAGATCAATATGAGAGCCTGCTTAAATGACAAGAATAGATCAATGACTTCAACAAATGTAAAGATACTTTGGAAATTACTTTTAGAAGCATCCCAAACCATTTTATAGCTCCTCTAGTGTCGCATATTGCAGAATATCTTGGTCCCAGCTCGTCCTAAAATTCCACTTGATTCTGAGAGATCCCAGCAGTCTCATAGCCACCACCCATATAACTACTGCATTTTAATCTGGTCTTCTTTGCCAGGAGCACTCTTCACTTCAGACAAGGCGAGAGGATTGGTATCCCACAGTATTTATATTCTGATTTGTAAGAAAAGGAATAGAAATGCTTAATGTTTTTCCTATTTTTTTTTTCTAGCCAATTAACCTTAGAAATTGAGTCCTTTTCTTCCTGTAGAATAGCTGTATTTGGATATTGTTGTAATACACTAGTTGTTTCCTATAATTCTCCAATGAATAAATTGTTACAAATGCTGTTGTCAGACCATTCACATTTTCTCAGTATGCAGCAGGTTTTACATACACAGAATGTTTAATTAATTTTCTGATTAATGGGCTTCTTTTATTATGCTACTGCCATTTGGCAGCTGTTTTGACAAAACTGCCTTCCTCATTACAGAATTTCTACTTGTGAAAGGAAGTCAACCATAGCAAATGGGCTTATTGAATTATCCAGCTCACCAATTATACAGTATAAAATTATTCATCCTGATATAATTTGATCAGGAAAAATCATTTATCTTTAGTAACTGTGTTAAATTAGATATTATTCTGCTGGATAGGTGCAATTTTGCAAGTGTCTATACTTAGAGAACTTTTTTTTAATTTACTTGAACACTAAGTTATTGCCTATTTCCTGATTTCACTTTGTTACCAAAAAGGTTAGCTTCTGACTAATCGCTCCATTGAGCTCAATTCATTCAAAGCTTAAAAAGCAACGCTTAGCCATTTTAGAGCAAAATGCCAGATTGATACATATCATTGGCAATGGAATTTCGAAAGATCCGATATAAGTGTATTTCTATCTGTTTATAAATCAATTAATTCAAAATCAGTCTTGAAATTTCAACATTATTTATTTGTGTGCTTTGCATGCATTATGGCGCTATTCCAGCAATGCTGCAATCAACATCGGCAATGCAATTTTTGCTCCAATTTCATTCAATCTAACACAGTCAAAATTAACCTCACTTTCTATGCATTTGCATCTTGTCATTACCCTACATTATCTCTCTTGTAAAGAGCCGATGCTTGCTACATATGAAAGAAAAGGGTGTAATGTTTCAAAAAAACCCAAAGGTGTAACAGAGTATTGTGGACTACGGTGAGCAGTTGGTTAAAAAAATCCCCTTATTATTGCTTAACTTGAAAACCATCATAATTTGTCTTATGCTCCAGAATCAATTTTTCATTGTAAAACAACCCGGAAATTCTTGCCGAACAGGAAAGGTATGGTTTATTTGGGGTACACTCATCTGACTGTAAGTCAGCTCAAGGATTCTCCAGATATTTCACTAGAATCTGCAAATTTCTCAAAGCGTGAATGAGTTCTTTATCTCCTCTGTACAGCTGGATAACCAATGGCATAAAGACTCTTCCTGTGTGCATGGACACAGGAATGATGTGTCTTCCTTTGATCCAGCTACAGTTTTTTTTAGTCTTCTGTGACTTCACAACCCACACTACTTTTTTGATTCTTCTCTGCTTTCATCTATGTGCAGCGTCTGCCTCTCCACCAGGGTTTATCATACTGTGTATAAGAACAAACACTCTGTTATTTGTCAGACCTTACCGATCATCCTCAACGTCTCGTTCAACAGAAATTATCATCAGAGAGGAGAGTGACAATTATCCCATACTACACCATGAAGTCATGTTTACCTGGAGGATTACCCTATGTCCATTTACCTTTGGATTCGTTCCTGTTAGTGTCTGATTTATCAAAAACATGTCAACAGGTGCTGGAAATACCTAGGATGGTAGTGCTATACAGTGGTTATTTTCTTTGCCTGGACCTTAGTGTAGCTTATGCCAGTGTCAGCTCTGTCTTAGATATCCTTGATACATGTAAGTACATAAGTATAGCTTCATTGCTGGAACCTACCGTTGATGAGATAATTATCACTCTTGATAGCCTGTACTTGTTTCAGGATCAGATTTTCTCTGTATAGGGATGATCAATAATTTCTGTTAATTGAAAGATACTCCTGCCTTCATGCTCTTGCCTTGGCACAGGTGACAGTCACCTGTTTCTGCACTCTGGTTCTAGTCTAGTGGGTCACTACCCTTTTGAAGCTGTCTGGATTACAGATCTGATGCAAAGCAGGTCAGAATATCCACCATGGTTTTCACTGAGGGTAATTGAAGCTTGCAAGGTTTTGCACCATCTCTTCTTCCTCCCACTGCTCTCCCCAATGGTTTGTGGTTTGGAGTTTTTGGTTTTTCATTTGTTCTTTGGTTGGTTGGTTTTCTGTTCTGTTTCTTTTTTCTCCCACTGACTAGATGAAGATACGGTTATTCTCAGTTTTACCAGAGACACCTTTGGGTCATATATCCTCATTCAGTGTCGCCCTGAAGAGCTGACATTTATTAAGATTGATAAGAGTACTGCATTAATCCATGGCCTTGAATACCCTGGTAAGCAATTTTTACAAGTTGTCATCATCAATGCTGGCCATTTTTGGTCTCAGAACTTGAAAGTTTTCTTCCAGGACAAATAGTTGCAATGCTGTTTCTGGGGATATCACTGTTTATGTTGCTGTCAGTGGCTTTTTTGCTGTGGCTCATACAGCCTTGTAGGCCACATTTTCTTGCATCCCCTGTATCCTCAGAGAGGCAAAAATTCCCTAGGGTTGCAGGAAAATGGCTAAATAGCAAGTTTGAAAATGAACAGCTGTACATCTTAATATTTATACAAGAAGGGGCCATTCACCTGGGTAGCTCAAAGAGGTGAGGGGACGGACAGGTGAAGGATTTTGTAGGGCCTGAGAACACTGCTACACTAGCACAGGAAATAGCAAAACTTTTAGGTAGTTGTGATTATTAAGCCATTTTTTATCTACACGTGGCATCTTATCTATAATGTTTAACTTATTTATAAGAAAATTTCTATTGTAGGCAGGTCTTTAAGACAGGAATATGAAAAATTAATTGCACTCTGCTGGAGTTGGTCCTTTCTCCCTCAGCTATTTTTTGTTTTCTGATCTGTGTGTCTGTGTACTTACTCGTATGTAGAACCTGTATATGAAAATCAAAGAGCAACAAAATAGAAGAGTTGGTGCCTAGTGAAAACATTGACCATGAAGAAGAGGTGAGTATCCATGACCAACAGCTTTGGATTGTAACAAACCAGTTGTGTCATGACCATAATTTGATGCTTCTTTGATACCTTCAATCAGGTGACCGTGAGTTCAGTGACTGAGCCTGAGAAAACACGTGGGTGCCTTCAATGTCTCTCATAACTGACATGTACTCTTGGCATTTCCATATGTTTTCTGCAGACTACTTGCTCTTTTTCCTTGCAGAAGGCTTTTTAAAAAATTTTAGTTATCAAGACTTGTTAGTCTAGATCCTTGAGAATGGCAAAAGCACAGGGCTAAAAGTCAGTGAGTAGATTCAGCAAGGCAAAGTACTGACAGCCCTGGACTTCCACTGCTGGGGTGGCCTCACTCTCACTTGTTCACTTAAAAGAACTTCAGTTCAGTTTTTGAAGTGCTTGGACCATGATTTATTTCTTTCTTTTTTCATGCTCCCTTTTCTCCTCACCCTCAGAGAGCAATCTTCCCCCTCTTGCAGCCATCACATGGCACATGCAGGACAACCAGGGCATCAGGCCCAGCCAGCATGGGTCTAGGAAAGGCAGGTCCTGCATGGCCAGCCTGATCTTTTTTTGATGGGGTGACCTGCTGTATGAGGAAGGGAAAAGCTGTGGATGCTGTCTGCTGGGACGTCATCTGCAGGGACATGAATCCTCCCTGAGACATTAATAAATCCTCTAAAACTGTTTCCCACAGCATTCATCTGGAGAAAATGGCTCCTCGTGGCTTAGGTGGGTATACTCTTTCTTGGGTAGAAAACCCGGGCTGGCTGGCCAGGCCCAGAGAGTGGCGGTGAATGGTGCTACATCTATCTGGCAGCCAGTCACTGGTGGTGTTTCCCAGGAACCAGAGCTGGGGCTGGTCCTGTCTAATATCTTTATTGACAACTTGGACAAGGGGATTGAGTGCTCCTCCAGTCAGTTTGCAGAGACACCAAGATGGGCAGGAGTGCTGATGTGGTGGAGGCAGAAGGGCTCTGCAGAGGGATCTGCACAGAGTGGATTGATGGGCCAAGGCCGATGGTGTGAGGTTTGACAAGGCTGAGTGCTGGGGCCTGCAATTGGGTCAAAACTGCCTGCAGCACTACAGGCTGGGGCCAGAGTGGCTGGAACGCTGCCAGGTGGAAAAGAATCTGGGGGTGCTGGTCAACAGCTGTCTGAACACGAGAAAATGTGTGCCCAGGGGGCCAAGAAGGCCAATGGCATCCTGGCCTATATCAGCAATACCATGGCCAGAAGGACCAGGACAGTGGTTGCCTCCACTGTGCTTGGCACTAGTGAGGACACAGTTTGAATACTGTGTCAAGTTTTGGGCCCTTCACTACAAGAAAGACATTGAGGTGCTAGAGGGTGTCCAGAGATGGGCAATAAAGCTGGTGAGGGGTCTGGAGCATGGCCTTATGAAGAGCAGCTGAGGCAGCTGGGGATTTTTAGCCTGGGAAAGAGGAGATGAGATCTTATTGCTCTCTGCAACTACCTGAAAAGATGCCATAGTGAGGTGGGGGTCAGCCTCTTCTCCCAGGTAACAATGACAGGATGAGAGGAAATGGCCTTAAGTTGCTCCAGAGATTTCAATTGAATATTAGGCAAAATTTCTTCACTGAAAGGGTAGTTAAACCCTGGAACAGGCTGCCCAAAGCAGTGGTTGAGTCTCCAACCCTGGAGGTATTTAAAAGACCTGTAGATGTGGTCCTTTAGGACACAGTTTAATGGCAGACTTGATAGTTCTGGGTTAACTGTTGCTCTTGATGATCTTAGAGGTCTTTTACAACCGTAATGATTCCACGATTCTATCAGTGGCCTTCAGCCCACTGGCCAGACAACTTCGGATTTCTACCTGATTTTTATTTTAAAATCAACATCTTTTCTTAATGTGCATAGATTTCAGGAGTTTTTCACAGGTGTATTGGCTCTCCTCACACGGTGCATTGAGAAATTTTTTTCTATATGAAGCTCTGGGAGCCTTTCTTTCCATCTCTCACTTTCAGGAAACATAACAAATTTCTTCGCAGGTGATTCCCATGCTACACCTAGCATTCATGACTGTGACTGTAGGAAAACACCATATATTACCAGCTTGAGGTATAAACCTTGGTGGTCTTTTTTCAGTACTGCCTTCACACTAGGAAAGGAACAGTGAGAAGAATAAGAAAGCCTAATGTAGCCATACTTCTGAGAAGATACACCTGGCAGCCATACAGAGGTGAACAGCAGCCTTTGTGGGTTCACAGCTCTACAGTATCAAAATGTAAAGCTCTGTAAATCAGAAGAAAAATGGTAGCTACAAAAATTCTATCCCTTGTTGTATACCCTAGGCTTGACCTCTCAGAATTCACCCCATCATAACTTCCATGATTCAGTCTGAGATGGATCAGATGAGTCCTGCTGGATAAGAGACAAGGAGCAGGTCTGTTGTCACCGGATAGAGCTGTTTGAAGGGATCCTCCGTGATCTGGCTGCTGCTGCTGCCTGGTACAATATACGACTTTAAGTGGTGCACTTGTTTTCCATCTTCAAGAGCATCAGTTCCAGGTCAAGCTGTACATAACCACATTGTGTCCACCCACACAAAGAGTTTAAGTGGTGATTGAAACAATATCTCATCTCATTTCTATTTACCAGGTTAAAGGAAGTTTCTCTCTGGAGCAGGCTCTCATCTATTTGCAGCAGGAAATAAATTTCTTTTAAAAACGAATCAAAAAGACTCTCAGGGCCGCCAGCACAGGTCAGTGTAAAATCATTCTATAACACTTAGATATTACAAATTTTTTTCGGAGCACTTTATCTGAAAAATACTGAAAACCCCTCAAAAATAATTCCCTTCTCTGGCTAGTTAGTACAGACCTACTTAACAGAGTGAAACTTTAAAGAACTCCCCTCTCTTTTTGCTTTCACCAAATATTTCAGTTATGTATTTCAAAGTACATTTTTATGGCAACTGAGAATTTAAAGTAGCCATTTAAATGACCATTCTCACTACAAACTCTTGAATATAAGTAGACAAAGCAATGAGATGAGATAGCCATGAATTTTATTAAATCAGTTAGAATTTCAAACTTCAGATGATGTTACAGGTGTATAAGTAAAACTGGCTGCCCCATAGAATACCAGAGAGGAGGAAAGTACTTGAACATAGTAGGTTTTTTTTCGTGGACATGCTGTATAGAATTTCAGCAATTTGGCCTAATTCAGCCCTACCTGTACTAAAGAGATTTTTTCTATTATTTTTTGCTTATTCCTTAATGTAGTTAAGACATTGCAAAGTAAATGGGGAAAGTGGTAACTATAGGCCTTTATTACTTGCTTGAGAGAAGCATAAATGACTTTTCTCCTGAAAAAAGCATAGAATTTCCTATGCTTTCTATTAACTTGCAGGAGTTCACAGATTTTGGTTTTTTTTCTGGTATTGAAATCTAATATATATGTAAAGGTTCATATGGTTAAAGACCACTTTCCCAACACGTCTATGTCTGAAGTTTATACACCAGAAATCTAAATCACATCAGGAAAAAGAGAAGCTAATGGATGAAACTCCCAAACTAACTGTCAGATTTGTCCCTAATTGTCTTTGTTGTTTCACACAAAAGAATTTGAAGTACCAGATAAATGTTTTTATAAAGTGCAATATTTTGGTTTTGCTGTAATGCAAAAATAATGACAAAAGTTAGATTCTTTAAGTCTGCAACTTACAGATGTGTTTCTTTCAGTGTTCTTTTCAATTAGTGTAATGTCTTGTCATTAGAACTGTGTAAGAAGTTATTCATCTATAACAGCTTGTAGTTCTCCTTAAGTACTTCAGAGGAATTAACCAATTCAACTGGCAATGTTCAGAGTGACAGCATAATTCCAGGAAAAAAAAAAAAGAAGGTGTTCCTAAGCAATTGACAACTAACTGTACTGCACATGTATTTATCCTATATCTCTGCTGCCCTTTTATGTTGTATCAGTAGGACAGATCCCCAGGAAAACAGCTACTTATACATTTATTACTGTTTGTGTTTCTTAGTACAGGACCCCACAAGTGTTCAGCAAGGAGAAAAACAAACAAATGACCAACAAAAGAGCTTACCAAAACTGCTTAAAATCAGAAATGATACAAAAAGTCATAAATCTGTGTAATCCAATTTCTACTGCTGTGTGTCTTGCAACAGTTTCCAAAGGCTACCTGTTCATCCTCTGATGGCATTCATTGTTAAGTCTCACTTGTGCAGGGCAGTGCGTAGTTGGACCAGCTTGCTCAGTGTGAAGTATCTGTTCTGTTTAGGCCTACATGGTCAAAAAATGGAGATGGTCACTTGGAGACTGTGTATCTTTCTTCAGTGCTGCTCTCTGCAAGCAGGGCAACATCAGCAGGTGTCAGCAGCAAGACAAGAGTGCCTAGAAAACAGATTCAGTGATCGGCAAACTTTTTACTGGCAGCTAATGAAAGTCCATATAATGAGCTTCCACTTTAAAATCTTCCACACGATCATGTCATGTTTCAAAATCACCACTAATGCTCTGTAGCATCAAAAAAACCCCAAACAAAACCCAATTCAAATATTATGGAGAGACACATAATAAGAGGGCAGTAGAAATCAGAGGTGTGTGCAGTCCTCTCAGGTGACTCAATAGCAAGGAATTTGCCAATGGAAACCTCTTAAATGTTTACAGAAAGAAAAACGACAAAATGTTAATCTCTCACATGTGTGTTCAGCTGACTAAAGTGGATTAAACTATACCTTGCTACATCATGGTACAAATTTACTAATATTAGTTAATTCCTGAACGTAAAACTGTCACAAAAATATCAGGTTACTAATAATGCACTTCTTTATCTACTGTTGATAAAAGAAGAAGTGAGACTACTAAGAAGTGTTGCCAACAGAATTAATTTTGGGAGTGTCAGCCATTTAGTCAATTTTTAAATTATAATTTTTCAATTTTCCTTGTTCATCTCTGAAGAAAATGGGCATTGCTGAGCTTCAAAAGCTCAGCTGCTGCTATGCTGAATTTATTTCCTCACATCTGTTTTCTTAGTGTGGCTTTCAAGAGAAGCTCAAGACTGTATTTCAAAGGAATTAAATTTATCTGAATATTGTGTAGTACCAGATTATTGTAAGGAGCTATTCATATAGTCCTTTAGAAGCAATTTTTTTTCAAATATCCAGGCAGAATGCCGGAATTTGAGTTGAAATTAAAAAAAAAAAAAAAAAAACCTTTATATTTTTAAAAGGATTACATAATTTTATATATCTATTTTTAGTGTATATCCCATGCCACAGTTTTGTTTAGCAATAAAAGCTGGGAGAAAGTGGGATATTTGGAGCAATGGCATAGTTCCTCCCAAGTAGCTATTATACCCAATGGAGACCTGCTGTCCTGAAAAGTAATACCTGTATGTGGGAAGTAACGACTTTATCCCTTGTTTTGCTTCGCTTGTGTGTGTGGCATTTGCCTTCCCTGTTAAACCATCTTTATCTCAATTCATGAGTTTTCTAGCTTTCACCCTGATTCTCTCCCCCATCTCACTGAGGGAAACTGAGCAAGAGGCTGTGTGAGGCTGAGCTGTGGGCAGAGGTGAACCCAGCACTGATGAAAACCCTTCCCATGCATGTTTTAGGTGCAGAAGAATGTGCTTGGATAGAATCTCCTCATCTAGAAAGAGAGACAGAAGGACAAGGTGAATTGGAATGGATTGGATGGGCAAAAGAAGGAGTGAGATTGAAGAGTGGTCTTCCCAGACAGAATAACTATTCCACAGTGGAAGGTAGGATGTTTCATTACTATTATTATTATTTTCCCTCCTCCATCATTAGGCAGGAAGAGAACTGTGCACTAAAGTCAAGACACTAATTTATCTTCTTCTTCAGTGATAGTGATGTGGTCCCTAAAGATTTGAGATGATTCTGATTCCACCGTGTCTTTAAATTCTGTACATCAGAGGGCTTTGACTGTACAAAGGTAGCTTCTTATAGAACAGGAATTGAAACAAAGAGCTTTCAGGAATTAAAAAAAAAAAAGAAAAAGAAAGAGTGAATGAGAAAGAATAGAAACAAAGTAGTTGTAAGCATATCTCCCCTTTCCCTGCTACATATTTGAATCAGAGGCTTCAGAAAACTCCACACAATATCTGTTATTCTCATTGTTCCTTCTAGCCCCTCTCTCCTGCTTGATGTTCTCACCAGCCCCTGTGAAATGCCATCTTTTCTCTCTTTGCAGAAGTCTCCACCTTATCTGCAGTGCAGCAAGAAGGGCAAGGAAAATAGGTGCTCGTTAACAAACCACATCCTTTCAAGGGACTTATGCTCTCATAGATTTACTGTGAATATGTGACCCAAACATTTGTTACGAACTCTTAAAGAGAATAATGACAGTATTCAGGGGAAAAAAAAAGAAAAGAAAGCACATCTTTACTAGTTTTTCTGGTTAGGAAAAAATGGGACAATTTCTAAAAAATCTTATTGTACTGTAACTTAAGAAAGATTACAGGAAAAAAAGGAGGGAGATCTTGTTTGTGTATTTCCTTTTTGCAGACAAGAGTCAGAAATAGCACTTCTGGCTTTATTTCTTTAAAGGAAATAAAAACTAATGGGGCTAGTTCAGACTCAAGTCTAGCACATTCTTTTTCTAAGTTTGATAATGATTTGCAAAGAAAGAGAAAGTTAAGGTAGGACCAAACTAAACTTGACTGATCAGGTTTCAATAGAATAAACCAGAAATATTGTCCTCTTAAGAAGATCATATTGGACAATAATTGACTCCGAAATTAAACTAGGGGACTCTAAAATGTTTCGTTATTCAATATATGGCTTTGCTTATTATCAAAGTTATTGCCATGAAATTGTATAAGTTAAGTCTCAGGACTTAAGCCATAACAAGTGAATAATAATTAACATAATTTTGTCTATTTTGATTAGCTGCACCTGCAGCGCTGTGTCCAGTTCTGGGCTCCTCAGTGCAAGAGAGACATGGAGCTCCTGGAGTGAGTCCAATGGAGGGCAACAAAGATGATTAAGGGCCTGGAACATCTCTCTTACAAGGAAAGGTTGAGAGAGCTTGGCCTGTTCAGCCTTGAGAAGAGACAACTGAGAGGGGACCTTATCAATGCCTATCAGTGTCTGAGGGGAGGGTGTTTAGAGGATGAATCCAGGGTCCTCTTGGTGGTGCCAAGCAATAGAAAAAGAGTCAATGGACAGAAAGAGACACACAGGAAGTTTCAGCAGAACATGGGGAAAAACTTCTTTACTCTGTGGATGACCATGCACTGAAAGAGATAGCTCAGAGATGACATGGATTCTCCTGTCTCTGGAGATATTCAAGAACCATCTGGAATCCATCCTGTGCAAAGTGCTCTAGGATGACCCTGCTTGAGAAGGGTGCTTGGACCAGATAACTCCACCTTTAAATCTTAACCATTCTATGATTCTCTGGTCTTGATCAGGCTGGAGGAGATGGGGCCCAAGTTTCATATAGATGTAAACCGGGTGGAAGCAGTGACAAATATCTCACTTTGTTTTCCATAGGTAATTTTAAAAAAATTGTGAATATGTATGAAATTTAAAACTCATCTTATCTTGGTCTTCTTCATCTTTCTTTAACTTAGAGAAGGTGAATCTATACTCTCTTTCACAGGACTGTAGAGCCTTAAATAAATGAGAAGTTGAAAACTTCTACTCAGTCTGTGATGACCACATCTATCAATTGTCTTTATATATTGCCACTGTATCGTCTTGATAGTAATTCTTTTTTGGATGGTAGTGTTTAGAAATGACTGTTTTCCCCTCTTCGCACCCAATAAATCGGTAAGTTTCTGTAAATATAACTGCAGGATGAAAATTCATGCAAATTTGTGTGTGAGTTGAAGTATTTTTTTTATGTGGTAATGATTTGGGTTTGAGGGGTGGATTTGTATGTGTATGTGTGTTTTGGTTTTGAGCATTTGCTAAACAAATACCAATTTTTTTTTCTCTTACCATGTCAACTTTGACAGCCAACAGAAAAACCCGTTGCTTAATATTTTTTTTCTTCCTTTTCTTCGTACAAGGAAACACCACCCTCTAGAGAACACCACAGAAAGAATTCTGTTCAGCAAGTATATCCTTAATATATCAATATGGTAGGCTAATATTTTAAAATAAAAGTAGACAAAACTCATACTAACTAAAAAGATATTTTTTTTTACCTCGAGGCAGATTCTTTTTTCTTTTATCCATGGTGACAACTCATGTTTACTTAATGATCTCCTTTGACTTAACCATTAAACCCTTATTGAAAAAACAGTTTGACAACTGAAGATTTCTAGGAGGAATTTATTCTACTATAAGGACTTTCTCTACTCTGCATCACTTTCTTCTGCTATTGTAAGATTCATACTGGATATGGTTAATAAAATTGCCATTAATAGTGACAGGAATGTGTATCAAACTACATTTATATGTCAGTATACAGTAGGCTTTAAATTTTGTGTCAAAATAATTCTATTCTGTGTTGTGAGTTGTGACTTAGAGATAGTCAGGAAGACAAAGTATAACATCCCTACTAGAAACGCAGAGGACAATACTCCTGTGGTTTAAACAGGGAACTCTCACTTTGCACTAAAATCAGATAGTCTCACCTGTCACCACTGCTGATCTGAGAGAGAAGTAACCTCCATAATGGAGATATCAGCAGTTTATAGTCGTCTAGGCTGCATCAATGCTAAAACTTTTGTGTGAAATCTTTCTCATTATTTTCTATGAAAATCTAAATTAAACTCACCTACAAAAACAAAATAACATCTCCAATAACCCGTTTTGTTTTGTTCTCACTGAATTTCGTGCACTAAAGATTAGGTAAACATTGTGTAGATAAGGGAGAAAAGTAACTAACGTGTTAAAATCAAAATTTTGACGCCCTCTCTTGCTGATTTTTTTTTTTTCCTCAAAAATTTATCAGCTTCATTAATTATCTTTGGTTTGGTCTTCTACATTAGCCATATAATCCTGTTCCCTTAAAATTAGCATTAAGCAAAACCACAAAGTATTAGTGCTTAACATCAGATCCTGCTTGATTACTTATGGTATCCTGAAGACTTTATTGGATGCTTTACTCGTATGTAATATGTATTAATGTGTATTCTCCGACTTGGTGGAAAAGAGCATGTTTGTTAGAGTTTTATAGAGCGCTGACAGCATTTCCATTGTTTTATGGAAATGTCTTTGCTTTTCTAACGAGTGTATTACAGGGAGATCTACATGAACTTTTAAAGACCAATAGGAATCAGTGTTACCAAACCAGGCTAAGGAAGGAGACATGATGGAAACAACCATTTTATTAAACAAAGAAGAAAAATTTTGGTCATGTCATATTTGAGTAGCAGTGTTCTCAAGTAAGAGCTGCACTTATCTCTATGCTTCAAACAGAAGAACTACGTTTTCCAAGTATTAGTCCTGAAATTCTTGCCATAGATGTGGTGAGGGGGTTGTGGTATATTTCTTTCCTGCAGCAGTGATGTCTACTGTATTCTGAAGTCCAACACTGCTATATGGCTGGCTTAGATGTATTATGTTAAGCACTACAAAATGGGCAGTCATGATAAGAAAAGCAATACCATGAAAACAATGGAAGTTATGATTTCAACAACAACAAAAAATATTTTGCTATAGAGCACTATTAAATGGCATGTTCATTTGTTTATTAATTCCAGTGAACTATCTTGAAATAGCAAATTTCTTCTTCTTTTTATTCAAACTAATGTGATATTATATACCCAATTGAATGGATTCGTGGCTGTAAATAGATAGTAATGTAATGTAAAATTTTCTAATTTGCCAACCACTTATTAAATTTATTTACAGTTATACTGTATATTCTATGTAATATACTAAAACTGAGTGATAGTATTTCCTATTTTATAGGAGACTTTGCCTTTAATGACATTAGACTAATAAGCTACAAGAAAACTGCAGATGTCTTAAAAAAGTCACACCCCTATTCTGAATACATGTAACTCTACCCTCCAGTTATCATTCATTTTGATTACTCTGGCATTAAACGGTTCATCTGTTCTAAATCTTCAGCAAAAGTATAACTTTTTTACAGAATGCAACCAAAGGGGAAATAAGTCAGTGTCAGAAACCCCCAATGTTTAATTTCTTACTAATCTCACGGTATTATCTCTTCTGGATAGGGGAAAAAGAAAAAAGAAAAAGAATAATTATTTTTAAAGATTTTACCTTTTAGGTTGTAAAATAAAAGCTACCTTGTCCAAAGCTCAAATTCTATCTGATAACTTTGAGCAAATGCTCAATGCTCTCAGATAGAAAAGAAAACAATATTCCTATCTTCCCATAAGAAGCAGTAAAAATGACTTGCCAGCTAGAGGCTATTTCTACATCTAAAGTTAAACACATGTCAAACAGTAAATCAGATGTATGACATGATCGCACACCTATCTTGCTGCATATAGACATAAAAGTGCATTAAATATGTCTATTTGCACTGGTGAAATATTCACATGTCTAATGAAAAAATTACGTTTTTGATATCCAAACCGAAGCCTCTGTTTTTATGTTTGTCTGCTTGCTTATTTTTGATGGATGCTTAGTACTCTCAGAGCTCTATGGGCTCTTTCAAAATGTACCCACTGGAGAGCCAGATTCCTGTTTGACTTTACAAGAAGCATTTGGTACAATGACTTATGGCAATGACATGCACTTTTAGCCACAAAGTCACTGCAACAGGGCAAAGCTATCAATCACTTGTGGTACAATGAAGAACAACAGATCTCCCAGAGAACAACTTATTGAGCACTTGTCTTGGAGCATGTTTCCTTCAAAGGATGTGACTTGTTAGTTGGTAACAACATAAAATCAGTGCATAAGACCAAGCCATTTCAGTTAATTAAGAATATTTATTATTTTTCATGATTAGAGGATAACTATGTATTTTTAATTTTATGTATATCTTTGAGTTAGAATTTACCTCAACAGAGGGTTGTATGATCATACTACTTTGTTTGCTGCCATTAAGGCCCAAAAAAAAAAAAGTATTTAGTAAGAATTTTTCTCTCTGAGAGGATTATTTTAAAGATCCTTTTCTCAGTGATGTTTGTACTTCATCTAGTATACCTAAGTCCATCTTATTAAATGCGTGTTGTTTAATGTATTGCTTCTTACATTAATAAAATATTTACTTGAATTAAGTATGATAATTAAAATGTTATGGAAATTTTTTAGTTCCTTGTTGAACAAGTTAGTAGTATCTTTCCAGCAGTTGTCTTCTTATGTGTGTGTCTGTGTGTGTGGTTGTTGGTTTGGATTTTTAGGGGGGTGTTGGTTTGTTTTTTCAAAGAAGATTTTAATTAAATAAGCAAAGTACAAAGGTATAAGAAAGGAATATTAAATACAATTTCTGAAGTGATCTCAATGGAACACTTAACGAGTTTATTTTTGCTTTTGGAAGATAATGGTATGTAACGCAAGAAATGAGAAAAATACTGTGGCCACCAACTCCACAAAGCAATATGTGCTGTTCAGAAGACCTCAGGAAATAGGAAATCAAATATTACCTTTTGCAGGTTAATATGGACAGTTATTAATGCACCTACTCATTTGCAAAACAGCTCATATTATAGCTTAATAGGTTAGTAGATAGAAACGGAACACGTATGGAATATTGCTGTGATTGATTGTTATTAAAACTTTCTTGTTACTGAAGAGTAATTTTTCCAGGGTTTCCACTGAATTTCATGGAAGCCTAGATCTACATAGCACAATTTTTTATGCGAGCAGACTTGTTTGTTCCTCGTATAAGCAGAGTGATTGGATCAGGTATGAATCTGAGCAGCAATGCAGAGAAAGGAACATCCAGCATAAGGACATTGCTTAAAACATGGCTTTACCCAGGTAGTCAACTGCTCAGGAAGTCAGGAGTTGAAGGCTAAGAAAGCTATTAATTTACTATAACACTAATTCCTGCATGTCACTGGGTTAACTATTAAAACTGAAGCTTGTGCTTAGAAAAACTTCCTAAAATATGAAATTTATGCAAAGGTAATCTTCAAGAAACTTATTGTGGTTCTGAAGAGAGACCTTGATGAAGGTTTACAGGAGAAGGCAGGTTTGATCTTCTGTTAGCTGACATCTTTCCTCTCATAGAATAATATTTAGCAAAAAATCCCAATACTGTTACTGAATTTTAAATTGAAAGTATTTTGATAAATTCTAAAATTCCTTCAGTCTTGAAGAGAAGCAGATTTTGACACTGTAGTATAACTGTTTACATTTTGCTTAGGATGGTTTCGTAACAGTATTTTTTTCTCTATTTTTAGCCTTTCCTCCTAAGAAATCCAGATGAGAATTCAGAGCAATGCTTCACCCTACACCCACACCCACTCCCCTCATTTTACCGAAGGCAACTAGAAGCATTTGGAAAATAATTGACTTTAACAGCTCAGCTATCTCTCTGTTTATCTAGAGGATGAGTTTATTTCTTCTTTCATGTCACAATGTGAAAAACGTTTTTACTACCTCGGTATTTAAGCATGCTTCTCAGTGTCCTGATGTGGTTCTGATTATTATAATACTGCATTCCACTTTTCCTATGCAAAGTACTCTGAAGGCACACTTTGTTCTTGAATACAGTAGGCATCTAGGGAGGAATCACTAAGGTTTCAGTTTAGACGTCAGCAGACTTTCATCCCAATCCCTTGAAGTCACTCTTAACTCAAGGCTGGGTAAGGTAAAATGCTTATGAAAGACAGAGATTAAAAAAAATAATTAAAGGGAATCAAGTTTTTAATCTACTTTCATTAAGTTTAAATAATAAATGTATGTTTTCTGTTATCTACCTGATGTCCTGACCCTCACCATTCATAAGTTTTGTAATTTTGAATGCAATCTGCCTCAGGAAGCAGCTGTTAGAGGAAAATCTTTTGCAGTGGAGCAGATACCTTTAATAGATAATTTCTTTTTGAAGTCTTCTCTTTTTGAAGTCTTATTTTTCCTTTTTCTTTTTTTTTTTTTTTTTTTTTTCAAACAGGTGATATCAGAAACAGCTAGAATAATTAAAATAAGAGTTATTTCCCCTTGGAAATGTGTCTTTTTTTGAATCACATGCTGACTTTTTGTCCAGATAGTAACACATTTCACAAGAACAGTGCATCACCTGTAGTACATTTCTGTGTAAAAATGTTCCCTTTGCTGTACATCAGCCTGGGATATGCTGGTGTGCTTGATTAAATAACAAAAAAAAAGAAATATGGATGAGCAAAATATGCAAAGTTATTATTGTCTTCTTACTGATGTTGTAAATGGCCACATGGAGGTGACAGAGGGGGCTTGCGATGACACTTGTCTTCTTCTTGAGCTACTGAACACCATTCAAAGATCTGTTTGCAAGCGCAAAAGGATTGAGCGAAGCTTCACTGGAGAAAAGAGATGCTCCTATTTCCCATTCCCTTGCCTTGCCTTGCCTTGCCTTGCCTTGCCTTGCCTTCTCTTGCCTTCCCTTGCCTTCCATTGCCTTCCATTGCCTTTGCCTTTGCCTTTGCCTTGCCTTCTTCCTTCTTCCTTCTTCCTCCTTCCTCCTTCCTCCTTCCTCCTTCCTCCTTCCTTCTTCCTTCTCCTTTTCTTTTTGTGTTGTGGCAAACGAGAGCTCTGGTAAGGGCCATTTTCAAACTGTACCAGACATGGGTTTGCTCACTGAAAAAAGAAATTAGACAAAGACATTTGATATTTGTTGTCCAGGAGAATGTGGGGGGGAGAAAACTAGTCACAGGCTTCAGCCACACAGAGAAGCAGGCAAACCTGAAACAAAGAAAGCAATGAGCCTAAGTGCTTCCAAAATGGGAGGTGGTAGGGTAAAATTCCTGAGTTTGTGGATGCCTGTTAGAGCTCCTATTAAGAAAGCGTAATTTCAGCATGCTTAATGTTCCTGGAATGAATGGGCAGAATTTCCTAAAATATCGAAGTTGTTCTACCTTGTGGCATTTTGAGCTGTTGATTTTTCTATATACAATTGTGACACCTCTTAACATTTAGAAAAAATCTGCCAAGCAACCCCAAAAAAGTCCTATATACTCCATGGGGTATACATCCTGCACAAACAGGTTATACGTAGAGCTGCTATTATAATTATGCCTGAATCTGTCATTAAGAATTAAACAGAACCTGTGTACTTACATTAAACAATTTCCTATACAGTTTGTTCACTTTCATTTTATTGTCTTTCCAAGGAATTATTTGGCTTTCTTTTTTTTTTTTTCTCTTTCTTTTTCCAAATGTGAATGTACACATGTGAATGGAGTTCTGCTCTGCCAGTAATCTACTGATAAAAACAAAACAAAACAAAACAAAACAAAACAAAACAAAACAAAACAAAACAAAACAAAACAAAACAAAACAACAGAAAACTATGGAGAGACATGGACAATTGGAAGAGAGCGTGACACAATAGTTTAACTTTTTTAGTGAGCTCTAGTGGGTAGAACTTACGGTGTGACAACCTGTCTGTACCTTGCAATTGAAAAAAAAATTCTGCCAAAAGGAGAAACAAGAATGGAACAAATATTTCCAAGATTTAAAGTATTTATCAAATTAGCTTTCCTGCATGTAGAAAGAATTTCTTTCTTTCATGTCTTTGTGCTTAAGTTGTGTGCCCCACTATGCTGGTTTTAATGGGAGGTTACAGAAAATTTGTGAAAGATGGATTTGGTGCACAAAACAGCTTAATATATTTCATATAATAGTAGGATAGTTTTATTGTGAGAAAGCCTTCTGAAAATAAAAAATCTGTCCTTATTTAAATAATTAAAGCAGATGTTTTTTATCCTCAAAGTAGTCTATAGTGAGAGATGATACAGACAGCATATTCTTTCTGAAAATACGTACCTTTTCCTTCTGATTACCAGCTTTTGATATATTGCTAGGACTTCAATAAACTGGAGTTATTGAGAGAAGCAAATTCAGAATTGTTATGGTAATAGTCTCAGATTATTTCATTCATGTTGGTTACAGTTATCTCAGTATGAGTGGAATCTCATAAAATTATATGAGAATTCACTTTTGTTAAACTTAGCTGTCTTATTAAAAAAAAAGTAGGTGAAAGATCTGAATTTTCTTGTCTTTAGAGGAATCATGTTATGTGAGTGAAAATATAGGTATTCTACTTCGGTATTTTTCTGTTACCGTTTCCCACTCCACCTCCCCCAGCTTGGTCTCTATTACAAGGAATGGGAAAAGCATTGTTTTGTTCCTTTGTTCATTTTGTAACTATTAACTCTGAATGCCTCAGAATTCTAAATCACTCACGAGAATATTTCTCATAAAAAAGGGTGCTAATAAAAGCATTCAGAAAAAATTAGACAATGTGGAGACATATAATTTCCTATAGACAGTTTTTTTCTATGCCATAGTTCAACAAGTTTTTTATTATTTTGCTGGAGTGTTTTTCATGTTGGGGGAAAACAATCAGCATCTGTCCCACTTTGTCTGAATTCACAGCGCAATGACAAAGCTTTCCGGAAAGCGAAAAATATGTTTTTTCTAATGTGCTTTCTGAAAATTTAAAGTCTCCTAAGACATGGGAGGAAAAAAAAAGTGTGCTTAGTTCAGGCTTCTAAAGCAGAAGTGAGGAAGGTGGAGTAAAAACCCTTCCAAATGGATTTTATTAAGTAAATGTTCCACAAAGTGTAGGTGACCTTACAGGGGTAAGTTGAACAGCTGGAGATATTATATCACACAAAGTCAAGTAAGGTGTTGACTCTGAAATCTGGATCTGTTTATCCAATAACTCAATTCTCTTCAAGCTAAGTTACAAGTTCTGTATTAGCCCAGCTTGAAAGCAAACTATACTTTTATGCCTGGTCTCCAGGAGAGTTGTGATGGCACAGACTTCAATAATCTTTCAAAATGTTTTTTTCCCTTCCCTCCAAGACCAGACTGTAGTGCCTCAGTGTCGGATAGCATAGTGTGAGCGCCTGTCATTCAGTGTTTTTGTGCTTAAAAGAGACTGGCAAAGTTTTCATAAGACCTACAAGTATTTTTGCCACAGTATCTCAGATCAAGCCCTCTGACAGTGCAGGTCTTCACCAGTGCCATTTGAAGTGTGTCAGTGCTGCTTCCGATGGGCAGCAAAGGTGCCTGAGACCTCAGCACAGCCCTGCGGAGCACCTGCCTACCTTCAGTGGTACCTCTGACGGCTCAGTCACCTATCAGCCCTCCACCCACTGAGTTTAGAAGCTGTGCTCTTTTTTTAGGTTAGGTAGGAAAAAGTGCATCTGAAAACATCTTGTTGCCAAGTTTAAACGAAGGTCGGCACACTCCTTTTCTAGGTCATTAATAGATGGGGTCTTAGAAACACTTTGTGCTGCCTCACAAAGGCAGGATATCTGCAGGGGGAATCAGAGGAAATTCATGTAGTGGCTTGCAGAGAAGACTCTGCAGGAAAGAGGCAATTCTTATATCTATTTTCTAACATAGAAGCCAAGAAAGCAAATGGTCTAAGCTTACTCTGTGCTCAGTTAAGGGAAAGTTCAGAGCATGATGATAAAATGCTCCTGAGAAGTTTTTTGGGAGTTCATAGTGTAGGTTCAAACTGAGAATTCATCCCCACTTATATGGTATGTGTTGTTCATACTGCTTCAGTTTTGTGCAAATGAGCATGCAAGGGTGAATAATCCCAACAATTAGTACTGCAAGAGCACAAGACAAAGATGAGAAGAATTTCTTGGTCTGCCGTCTAATTCATTAAGTTGGGTCAATGAGATGCAAATGCTGTGACTTTCAATAATATGTATTTCTGTCAGAGGTCATTCTCAGTGAACTTAGAATTCCCATTTGGATACCCTTCAGACAGAAAGAATACAAACACAGAATAAAAACTCTCACTTTCTTATTTTTTGTGCTAATGCTAATGCATTTGTGTATAGCAATGACCTTTTCTCAGATCACTAATATACTTTTTCCTTAATATAGCATATAATTTTGTCATAGCATGCTCTTCTAACTTTCTACCTTTATTTTACTCTTCCATTACAAACTGGGTTTGGGTATGGTCAAAAAATAGGGGTACACAGAAGACATAGCCATTAAATAGTGAATCAGGAGATAAAGAAGAAATTAAGATATTTAAGAAGGAAAACACTTTCACCGGTCATGTCTAGAATCCTACTATTTCAATTCTCATGACATCTATTACTTTAAAGCTTCACCTAGAAGTTTTGTAATGATATCTAGTGGATTTCTTTAAACTGAAATTTTATTTACTTTTGGAACGAACCTTGTTCATTAGACAAGAGTAAAATAAGTGTCAACTAATTCTTCTTCTCCCTGATTCAATTAAATGTCATAAAGACATTCTGTTTCACTAAACTAGGCATTTAAGAAAATAAATTTATAAGCCAGATCCTTTTTACACTAGCTCAGTGTGAACTTGAGAACATTCAGGTGTTTGTACCATATTCACCACCAGAATATGGGCCCAGATCCACAGAAAAATACTCGTTTTTTTTCTGATGATTGGGAAGGATTAGACACCTTATTTATACGGCTACAAAATGAAAACTGCTGTTATAACCAGTTGGTTGCCTAAGGCAAGCCCTGTCCGGTATCTTTTCAGCTTTTCTGAGATATTTATTATCTGACATGAACCCCTTTCTGAGGGTTTTCTAAGTAATTTTCTTTCACAACAATGATAGCAGGGAGTTTCAACAATTTAACCAATATCTCTGTGACTCTTAGCACCCACCAAGGGCACAGATGGGCTACATTCAAAAGCTGACTGTCCAGAATACATTCAGATTCATAGCTTCTCCCTGGGCAGAAAGGTGGTATTGCTTGGAGATTGGAAGAATGAAGAACAATGTTCATAATTTTTTTCTTACTGACCATTTGAAAATCTTCATTCTCCCCATTCTTTCAGATCAGTAAGAAAAGACCTGTTTTATGTTCACCTTTCCAGGGCTCTTTAGAAGTTAAATGAGGATTATGACATTTATGGTTTCAAAAGAGGAAATTGATAGGATTTATGCTAATGCTTTCTGTGACTATAGTACCTGGGTAGAATTTTAGCTGTCAAAACATAACTGTTCCTGTCCACAGTGTTTCCAATTGTATCTAGGCATCTTTTCAATAAATTCCTTTAGTGAATATTGTGAATTTGCTTTTCGATGACACTTACCTGTCTATTGCATGGGCTCTGGGCCTTTATTTAAGATGACCAGTAATTGCTTCCAGAAATAATTTAGTTAGTTTGACTATTTTATCATGAATTCTTGTATGTCTTAGTTTGGTTTGTCTGGAACTGCAGAACTCCCTCTTCATTAGCAGCAAACAATGAAATGCTTGGTAGAAATCTGGTCTAAAAGAGGAGCAGTAAATTTTACCTTTTATTTTTTAGAAGGAATCATCATGCTTGTGTCCTACGATTCCCCAGGGAAATTGAACAAAGTCTTTAAACTGAGTCTAGTCCTGAATTTAATTTTGCTCAGGAGAAACTAATTTGATTTGTAGCTTTTCTTTAATGGTGAAATGCATCTTAGATTGTCAGAGCAATGTAGCAGTGTAAGGCGTTTTTTTCCCTTAATCTTAAAGCAAAACAAAAAAGCAAAGCAAATCAAAATTAAGACAAAACAAAGCAACATACTCTTCTCTATCTCCCTTTGTTCCACCCCAATTCCACAAATACCAGTAATGAGTTCCTCTGTGATAAGTGCTAGTGACACCAATCATCGAACGGAATTCTAAATAAAAGATGTGGGTACATCCCTAAAATTCCTTTCAAAATCTGAAGCATCCTTTAAATATCTATTCTAAAGTACGATACTGGATATTATTTTTTATTGGTACATCAGAAAGACTACCTTAGGTATTAGGATACATGTTTAAAGATAAAGGCAAAAACTCCAAACTGACGTAGTCAATAGCATATTGAGCTAGTTTTCATTGCAACTTGGCTTTTGTGATTAACAATACAAAGCTATCCATGAAAAAAAAGAGGTGTTTTTAAATTTCTGCTATTAGTATTTTAAATGAGAAAGTCTTGCCGAAAATATATAGTCACTTTGATGCTGAGGTGCTTCAGATTTTCAGTCTGCCATTTTCCATGATTCTTCATACATCTCTCACTTTTCTTCCTTTCTTCTCATTATTCCAAGGGAGTAGGAAGAGGGAGAGGTGACTGGCTACTTGATCTGATCAGCAGACCTCAATCTGAGAAATCTAGATATTTCATAGTTCTAAAGAACAGGAGATATGCGACTTCTTCCATCCAGATAGATGTCTTGCATAATATGTTTTAGTTCCCACGGGGATAAAGTACTTCTGGTATCTCAGAATCTCTACAATACTCCTTTCACTTTGGAAAAATCTAAGAATCTAGTGCTGTCAGCACTCACTTTATAGCCCAGTATTTCAATCTGTATTCTGTCTGTGCTCACGTATCATTCTCGGGGACTCCAGTGGGAATGTCACTGCAACAACAGAGCTGAAGGAGAAAGCGCTATAAGGTTAGTCTAATATTCACTGAAGTTGGTCAGAAGCTTCTCACTGACCTCGAAGTGCAGTGCTAGGCAAAACCAACTGTCCTCCACTGCAGGGCCTGCATTCCATTAAACAAGGCCTTGTATAAACAAATAAATAAAGCACTGGAAACAATATCCACTCTGGTCTTGTACAGTCATAATAGACTTCATTTAAAAATTCATTTTTTATGATCTACCCAGCACTGCTTGACAAGCATATTTATGTGGTCTAATTGCACTTACTGTAATCTGAAAAACACAATTGTTGTTGTTTACCATCATTCCTGTGGCTGCAGTCCTGGTCCCTCTTTTCTGTAATTGAAGTATCTGAAAGCCCGCTACAGCTCTATGACATTCTCGCTTCAATTTACTGACTTGAAAATCCATTGCCACTGCAAGAGTGTTTAACAGTTTTCAAATAGTTAACAGTTACTAGAACTGGTAGGATGATAATTCTTTTTTTCTTCTTTTTGATGTGCATTTACTAGTGAATACCATGCTTAAGTACATGTGCAAGGCTTGAAAGCATTCACTCTGCTTGTTTAAATAACTGCACCCATGAAAATGTACTTGTTGTTATATGCACTGAGTGAAACTGCGAAGTCAGAGTGTCTTCTGAGTATTTTTAGAAAAAGGACCATGATGGCAGTAAAGTTTGTGTCTACTCTTCCATTTTGTCCATTTTTCGTGCAAAAGACCAATTTCTCAAGTGTCATTAGAGAGATTTATCCTTACACTGTCATTAAAGGAATGGACTATTAGGTTATATGATATGACTGCACGTGGTACAATGCACAATGTGGGCAAACTTCAAAGGATCGTAGACATCTGGCAGGAGAGGGCAATGTTTTCACAAGCACCAAACCACAGGAGACAGCACCACTGCCTCCTTACACTGGCAAGGCCACCATCATGAGAGGACATGTAATACTGCAGCAGCAGGTTGCACAAACTCTTCTGGAGCAGAAGAAGCAATTATACAACTCTGCTTCCTTGTGTCATATAGTAGAATCACAGCAGAGTGAAAAATTAAAACTTCAGATGTTTTAATTAGGTGGTATGTATACAATTCAACAGATCTGTGAGCTATGGTTTGCAGCTGTGCATGAGGGAATCCTGAGTTGAAAGTTGCTTTTGGAAGGATTTTTCCTCGTGGGGAATTCTAGTTGCTGTTTTCCAAAGGTCATATATACTGTTGGAGTTCCCTGTTTCCTCTCCTACTTATTGCCTTTATGTTTATTTGTTTTCTCCTCTCCTTAAGTCTTGTGACTTAGACACCAAGTACAGAGGTAAGGGCTTAATACACCCAAGATTACTAAAATAGAGGATAAGGAAAAGATAGTGCTTTTTAATTTGTTTACTTTTGTTTTTTTTTTTTAATAACCATTCACCCTACTGTGAAACCAAATTGTCTAGATGATGAAATATATTTAACCAAATAGTATAAAGTAAGAAGGAACAACTATATTCTTTTCTTATTTTAGAATATGATTTCTGGCTGCTGCTTGGTCAAATTTTATTGTTATTGTCCTAAGAGTGACTGGGAGAGGTATTATCGTAGATGATTTTGATTTATTTCCTACAAGAGGGCCAGTGTCTTCTAACTCCATTGACATCTTTGGCAAAAGAACATTCAGAGCCAGTACTGCTTTCAAGAGGAGAAGCATCAGCAAAATATCAATTGTCAGAGGCTAATGCAAGCTCTGTTTGAAAAGCATGAGTGCTCTCACCATGCTGGTGTATATTGTTATCTTTAAGCTGTCCATGAAGAACGATTTTTTACTTAAACAGGAAAAAAACTTCGAACCAAAAACCTCCTTTATTTATTATGCTTCACTTATACATACTTACAGAACACAGTTATAATTGTATATTTTTTTCTGAATATTTACAGAACTCGTTCTATACTACTTTGGATGTTTTTCATGTTCTAGCTTTCATTTGCAAACTATGGAATAGACAACTCATAAGCACTTGATAAAATATAGCTTGTGTGGGCAGGATAAAAATATTTGGTGTATATATGAATGTTTAATCACACACAGAGCACCATATACCAGCCACACTGTACTATGAGGTGTGTTTAGGTTTTTGATTGTCACCTACCACGTCAATTTATACTACAACTCAATTTATACAGAGCTGTAAAGTGATGAAGCATGAATGTGCACTGCAAACGAACGTTCCAACCCTGAAATAAACCACTGAAGTGAGCACTGGTAAAATTGTCTTTTAATAGTGGAACCCAAGTGGTTCTGCAATGCCGTGCACTCAGGTAATTTTGTTCTTTGTTGTTTTGGGGATTTTTTACAGTGGTCCAATAATATTTTGCATAAATTTCTTGAAAGAATTAATGAACACTAACTAATTTCCCTTTGTGCTGGTTTCAGCTGGGATAATTTCCTTCTCAGTAGCTGGTACAGTGAGGTATTTTGGATTTAGTATGAAAATAATGTTTTAGTTGTTGCTAAGTATTGCTTGCTTTAAATCAAAGACTTTCAGTATCCCGTGCTCTGCCAGTGAGCAGATACACAGGAAGCTGAGAGGGACCATGGCCAGGACAGCTGCCCCAAACTGGCCAAAGGGATATTCCATGCCACAGAACATCGTGTTCAGTCTATAGACTAGAGGGAATCAGCTGTCAGGGGCTGATTGCTGCTTGGGGTCACGCTGGTCATCAGCCAGTGGGTGGAGAGCAGTTTCACTGTCCATAACTTGCTTCTCTTGGGTTTTATTCCTCTCTCCCTCTCTCCTTATGGTTACAGTTATTATTAGCAGCAGTATTTTAAAGTTATTATATTATTATTATTTCATATTTTGTTTTAATTCTTGAAACATTTTTGTCTCAACCCACAAATTTTGTTCTTCTTTCTGATTCTCCTCCCCAGGGTGGGCAGGGATAAGATGAAGTGAGAAGTTGTGTTTTACTTAGTTGCCATTTTGGCTTAACCACAGAAACCTTGTAGAACAAATATTCCACTTTTTATACAGTTTAAATTATTATTTATTTATAGAGAAGAATGCAAGTGACTAAAACAAAATACATATGATTTTTGCAAAGTTTCAATGAAATTATCTTACACAATAAAGATGAAAACAAATTGTTTATTTCAGCTTAGACAATTAAAAATACTAACATTTTAGTTTGTTAAAACATTTAAGGGACGAAGGAAAAAGGATGAGTGGTACATAATGAAAACAATATTTTTTTAATACAACACTTAGAAATGTCTTGATGACATTTAGCAATCTTCAGAATAAGAACAATTTCTTTCCTTACCTGGGGGTTCCAACCTCTGTAATGGTGAACTTGAGTTGCTCAGAAATAACACAATTTCATAAATTCATGAAATTTCATAATTTCAGATTTTAGAAAGTTCTAGGTGTTTAAAAAGCACAGACAACAATTTCTCACTAATCAAGAGCCCCTTTGACTACTTTTGGACCATTTTTACTATGCCTTTATCAGGCTTAATAAGCTTGAAACTTGTCAGTTCAAGAAAAACAAAAGGATGTAAATTTTGGGAGTGGGAACCAAATGATCCATAGAGGAGAAAAGCTCTTATTTAGAAGACCATTATAATTATCAGCATGCACATCAATTCATTCTACCAAAGCAACAATGATTGCACAAAAAAAAAAACCAAACAACTGATTAACTATTTTTTTTGTTTTGTGTTTTTTTGTTTAAAGACTCAAAAACTGCCCATAAAAATCCCTTCCCCATTCGCTGATCCAATAAAAGTTATTACTGCCACCTGCAAACTTCTACTGCTTAAGTAACCAGGATGATTACTCCAGACATCTGCATCAGTTTGGTTTCTCTCTTTTGCAAGACAACAAATTGCAACTCCTATACCAGGCTATATTTCTCTAACAGAAGATGCCAAAACAACGTCCTTACATTTGCAGCTGCCATGTCTGTTTGACCCTGGGGGGAGGGAAAGGCAAATCCGTGGGGTTTTTTAATTAGAGTACTGGGTTATCTCACCATCACACTGGAATATTTTACTTTTCTGTCATTGACAGTATTACTAGAGTAGATGATACTGTAGGAAACACATTTCAGGTAGATAGAATGTATGTTTTTCTAGATTGCAAATGATAATTGTTCTTTTGGTGCAGCATGGAGATGAGTACTAACCTAAAACAAGTGAAACTACACAGAACTACCATTGGTTTTGAGCAATAATTTCTGAATTAGTATTTTTTGTCAATTAAGAGCAAAAAGATCTGTGAGAGGGCAATGTTTAAAATTCTAGTTCAAATATAATTGTAAGTTTTGAATGGTTAAAATTATTTTTATAAATCTGTACATCACTAATAACCTAACTAGGATTAATGATTTTCCTCTGGCATTTTTTTCTATTCTCAAAGTGCCCTTGAATTGTGTATAGGTCTGAATGCTCAGATTAATTTAAAAGGTAAATTAAGACAGGATTTCCCTTTTTCCTTTGGACATATTTGTAAAATACGTGGATGAGTCTTACTCTGTTTATACTGGCTGGTTTATAGTCTACATTAAGCCCTGGTAAGGCTACAGAAAAGAAACTTGGGAAATATTATGCAGAATTTTATGGAAATATTTGACTTCAGAATTGAGCAAGGGTTTTAAGAACTCCTTGCATTATGTGAGATGCCATTTAGGTCAGTAACTGGATCCTTTCACATGACTAAAAATTGTTTTGAACAGCAGAAAGGATTCGCCTAATCAGATTTTACCTAATGCACATAATTCCTGTGATAACTCAGTGTTAAGAGAAATCTTTTTCCAAGCCATTCATATTCACTAGGTCTGATTACTAAAAGTAAGTCCGAAGCAACACTAGAAGATACTGCATTTACATTTTTATATGCCCAGTATCTGAAGGGAAGTCAGGCTCTATTATACTACATTAATGTGGATGACTCACAGTAGCTGTCATGAAGCTTTCATTGAAAACAGATATTAAGTAGGTATATGGAAATTAATAAGACTACAGATTTAGAATATATTTTTTTATTTTAAAAAATGTCTTATTTATTCAAACTGCAAAACCTATACAGCTACATTGCAGAAATTCTAGATCCATTACAGAAATTACAGAAATTACGGTGTCCTAGGTAACCTTGTGAAAGCATTTTTTTAAAAATAGCTGGGTTGACATTTTGTTGTGGTAATTAAGGGTACCTGAACAATTACATCTATTTAAAAACCTCCCATTTAGAAATCTTTCAATTGTTAGAGCTGGTGTTTACATGAATTCTAAAACTTCCTTTTGTGCAAACATGATGTATTTATTTTATCAATTCTTTTGTGTCTGTATCATTTTTTAATTTTTAATTTCTTTTCTTTTAGTTTTTATTTTCGTACTTGGACTTTTTCTTCACTAAGAAATCACAAAATTTAAACATTTATCTTGTCTTAAATTTGGATGAAAGAACTGAATGTTGAAACTCTTTACTGAAAAAAGATCAGAGTCACAGAATAATCTGAATTGGAAAGGGTCCACAGGGATCAAGTCCAACTCCTGGCCTTGCACAGGATACCCCAGGGAGTCACACCATGTGCCTGAGAGTATTGTCCAAATGTTTCTTGAACTCTGTCAAATACCCCATTATGACACTCTGGTATCATCTGACTTTTCCAAATTACATCTTTTTTTGTTCTCAGATGTTCTTGTCTTCCACAGCAGGTGATGCAGTTCCTTTCTCCTTCACTCTACGAAGTCATATCTTTCCTGTGATGCACTTTTGTCTCTTCTTTTGGCTAAAGTGTGATTATGGTCTAAGAGGAAATAAATGTTCTGAAATGATACTGTATTTAAGTTTTCAGTTATTTCTTTCCAATTGAAATGCAAAATATTTCAGCACTAGTTGGTTTTTCTGTCTGTTTGGTTGTTTTTTTCCTAATGGAAAAAGAGATATTAGCCATTCAACATATTACTTTTCCTCCCTCTCCACTTTTCTTACAAGAGAAAAAAAAGGTGTAATTGATATAATGTCTGAAAAATTTTGGTTGGTGAGTGCGGTATCCCAAAATATAAAATATTTGTTCTCATCACATAGATAAATAATTCTAGACTGAAATAATTCTGCAATATTTACTTATGTGAATAATTCTATTGGCTTTTAAGCATTAATAACTGGATGTTATGAATAGGAAAAAAATTCTGAAAGATTGATTTTTTTTTTTCCTAAACTAATATAACAGGTAATCCTGAAAAGATATTTGTAGTCAGCAAATTTGAGCCTGTGGAGTGTATCACAAACAGTGAAACCATTTTAGCAGTGCCAAGCACTTGAAGAAGGAAGAAAAATATACTTTTCATTAAGACAAAGTGACTCTGTTGCTCTAGTTGCACAGTGTGAATTTTCTCAAAATGGCAGAGAGCCCAAATCAAATATTTTTCACTTGATATCTAGCTAGACTTGAGACTCTTTGCTGAGAATGTTTTTAGTTCCATTTAAACCAGGTGTCAGAAACCTCTGCAATCACAAATTCAATTATACTGCCTAAGACAATTATAAATAAGAAAAATATTATTATGACAATATTTTACCATATGTGTTTTAAATTAGTCAGAAACCTACGTGACCAGACATGTATGATGAGATTCCAACATCTCTTAAATGTTTGATTTCTGCCATTGTTTGAATGTAACAGTGGACCTGATGAACATAGCTTTTCCACTCTTGTTAAAACTGCTCTTCAGTAGAACTCAAAAAGTAATGAAGGTGACTGCTATACAGGTTTTAGTGTAGCTCCATCTCCTTTGTGTAAGAGCTAAAGTTCACTTTGTGACAAATGTGGTGCTTTACAATATTCAATTCTTTCTCTTAATCTTACTGCTTTCCAGATGTCCCATGCCTTCAAAATCCCGTAAAGGCAACGAGAATTTTTGTGTTCCATGCTGTCAGCAGACCTGAAGTGTTACATAGAACCACAGAATATGCTCAGTTGGAAGGGACTTGTCAGGATTATTGAGTCCAACTCCTGGCACTATGCCGGACACCCCAAAAATCACAACATTTGCCTGAGAGTATCGTCCAAACACTTGAACTCTGTCAGGTTTGGTGCTGGGATCATTTCCCTGGGGAGCCTGTTCCAGTGCCCAACCACCCTCTGGGTAAATTTCTACTTCTTACCTTCCATCTGATTCTGTACAGAGCACAGACAAAATGGAATAGATCAGGATGTGTTTTTTTCAAAAACAAAATTACTCTGAAGGAAGCCATTCTAGTTCTTCTGGCATTCCTTTAATCTGTCATCTTCATAATACTCCTGCCTGTTTTCCTGAAAAACTGCAAAGGATGAAGGATCCCATAAACCACCTTAGAAATATCAGACATATTCATATTTCCCATCATCTTGTGTGGCAGAAGCCTAGGATTGGAGCTGTGGCATCCTGATATCTACAGCTGCCTTGGAAAAGAGAGTGTATGTCTTACCATATAGATATAGCACCAAAACTTCCTGCCTGAGGTTAGGACACTTTATCAATGAAGATAAAAAAATTGTGAAGATGTTACACAATACCACTTAGACAGTGGATTAAAAAGAAACAAATCAGGATTCTGTTATTAAAAAACAGTAATTTCATTTTCTTTTTAATAAATTTGTATTTATAAACTTATAAATAAATTTATTTATCTCATTTAGGTTTATACTACATTACTAAGTTTAACTTTTTAGTAATTGGTGAGGACAATTCTGTGAATGAACATCTTGTAAGATAGCACTCCACAATGAATCTGAAAAACAGATTTATTGGCAAATTGGTTATAGTATGTTTATGTCATTGTCTGCAACACGGACGGTGAGGCAAAAAAAAAGGTTTAAGCTGGGGAGAAGATTGAGAGAAAGCAAATTATTTATTTAATTACAGTTGGGATTTATATAATCTTCACATTGGTATATGGCAAAAGATCATTGGTCTCTGGTCCAACCACTTTTCTAAGTGATTGGCTGGATCCCATGAAACCTATTTTCAAAATATTTTCTACTTAGATTCATAACAACTTTACATACAAACAACAAGTGCAAGATGTTTAGAAAACTGTCTTGCTTGTTTGCGTGAAAACCAACAAGTTTCTCACTGAACACTTGCAAAATGCTGGATTTTTCCCTGCCAGCAGCTTTTCAGCATCCACATGTTTATGACAAGACATGTTTTGTAGCTAGAGGCAGGATTGGCATCACATTCATCCACATTTGACACACAAGGAAAGGTTTTCCAATATTCATGTCTTCTTTGCTCTCTTTCTCTGTATTTTTTTTTTAATTATTATTATCTAGAAGTGCAAATAAGAGTGAACTAAAGCAAGGAGAAAATATGTTAGGCTGCTGCAAACAACTTTCTGTGTAGTAGTCAAATAGCCAAATACAAAACATAGATGTATATAACATGTCCCTCGAGCTTCAGTGCCGTGATTAAGCAGTTGCTTTACAAGTTCAAATTATTTTAATACCACGGGTCTTTCAAAATGCATCAGAGACAATAAAACTGTTTTTGAAGGATTAATATTTACAATGAAAATTGTAGAAATTCTTTGAGTGTTATGAAGAACTATTAAATTTAAGAAACTTGAGAATGTACCTGTGAATTTATTATGTGATTGATAATATGGAAAAAAAAGTGCAGAAGAATAATTCAAAAGTGATAACATAAGACAAGAAAAATTTCAGACACTGGTGTTATGTGTAATTTTGCCATTGGGTCCAGAATTTTGTTCTCTGAGCATTTTGGAGAGTAATCCAGTAAAATAACTTTTTATAAAGTGACAATATTTGGAAGACTTTTTTTACATATTCTGATCATACCTGTGCTTATCTGTATCCTTATATTTGATAGAGTTTGCACATTTATCTTAAATGGAGATGTGCCTTTAATGGACTATCTGTAAAGGGTATTAAAGACCTTCATGAGTTCTCTAATGAATAACAGCAGTAGTCACAGTGCAGCCTTCTGCAAGAAACCTACTATCTCTGGTTTACCACTACCTTTCATTCAGGTTATGTACTCTGTTTTTACTTCTGCCAACTGCAGATATGACAGTCAAGGATCAGAACTATAATTTGTATCCTAGACTGTACCCAGTAAAGAGTTCCCTTTGTGTTCCATTGGACAGTCATCAAACTATGCTATATTTACAGGGGGAAGAAAAAAATGACAGGCAATGTTTGTATTTCTTACCAATTACACTAATAAAGCAAACAAGCTTGATTTATAGCAAATAATGGGTCCTGTGAAACAGAAGAGTCCAAACAACATTTCCTTGCAGCTCTGTGGGCACAACTCTGGTGTCACATCTTGTGTTTTCTTTCTCAGTTTAAATTTCCAGCTGCTAGGAAGGATTTTCATCCTGGAGCAAAGCTTGAATATAAAATATTCTCATTCAAAAAGCAATTTATGTGGGGTCATAATCTTTCCCACGCTTAGCCTATATTTCTGGTATGTGTTCTGTAGAGATTTACTTGAGCTGAGTATGAGCCCTAAATCAAGCGTACTTGAAGAGTGATAACAAAAAGCACAGCCCCAGAGATGCACTGCTTGCTTCAGTCTTCTCTCTCCTTGGGAGGGCCACTACATCTTCCATTATGAACCTGATATAGGTTGCAAACACTGTGCATGAAAGTGCAAATAAACTCTAAAGAACTCTGTTTCAGCTGTCACCAGCTTTTGGGTGCTTGTGCCTTGGTTGTCTTAATAATTGAAACAGAAAAAATTGTTGCTTGTCATTAACACATTCCACTAGAAGTACTATTGAGGACTCAGGACAGTGGCTTTCCTAGAAACCTGCTGTACATCTCTTTTTTCCTTTCATTAAAATGACTACTTTGGGCAAATTATTTCTATTTGACTTTCATCCCAAAATCTATGATGGCGACTACGTTTAGTCTGAGGTGATGAATGGCATGTAAGAACAATACTCGGAGAGCACTGTTTGTACACTTAATTTTCATTTCTGTGTCCTTTCCAGCATTTAGAACAAATATTATGCTCTCAAATATGGATTTGGGAAACACCATAGCACATGGCTCTTCCTTCAGTACTTTTGATGTCCTCAAGTAGAATGTATTTTCAAAAACAGTGAGAGAAATACAGCTAGAGAAAATATATCTCTCTGCCTTTCCTCTCAAAAGTAATTGAGATTAAGTCACATGTAAGTTTCTGTTTCTGCCTTTTTCAACTGTCAGCTTGTTCATAGGAAATAATTCCTCGAATTATTTATAGTGCATAATTTTGCAAGTAAGAGAGGCAATTCCATTTGTGTGCAGGATAATGAAGAATGTCTGTATAACACCAATACAGACTTGGTCTCCAGAATATTAATTTTTAATTCTTCAACATTAAAAACATATTAGATATTTTCTTGTTTTCCTTGCTACCTTTAAAAGAAATGCTTTTAATTCTTTAGTTCAAAAACTGAAAATAACTTCACAGAAGGAAATTTACTATACAATACAGTAAGTTATGACATTTAACTTCAGTTTTTCTTTATCCAGGAAGGGGATCCATAAATAATAAAGGAATTAAGGCAACCTGCACACGTCCTCCCCTCCCCCTCTCTCTCCACAGTTTGATAATCCAAAGGTTAGCTGCCTAAATATTTAATCACCTATAGCTTCTACAGAATAAATAGAAACATGTTCTTGTACAGAGAGGAGCATTGCCTACCTTAGGCATATGTCCAAGAATGATGTAACTCTCTCTCCTTTGGCTATGGAAAACCTAGGATGTCATTTTGGACAGGACAATGTATGACAGCCTAAATGAATGGTGCCCTGGACATATAATAGTGAAATTGCATTTTGACTTAAACTAGACTGCTGTGGGGAGACAGCTTGTGTTCTGTGTCATAATGTACTCCTCTGAGACCTGGTGGAACATGAAACTGCTGTGTTCAAGCAAATTTTTTGGAGTAGGCTCTTCACTGGGGCTGTTAAAGCATGGCTTTTCTCAGCTGTCCTTTTCATAGAAAGATTCATAGTGCTAATAAATGAAAAGGCATCTCTCAGTTCTGTAAAAAATTTGCTAGATGCTATGCAAATCTCTAAGCAGTAGAGGATGATGACTCACGTGCCAGGTTTTCGAAGCGTGCTTTGCTAAAAAAGCAGCACTACATGTTTCTCCCTACTTTAATTTTTTTAATGTGTTGCTTAGAGAAAAGGTAAAATAAAGGACTTTGAGCAGCTATTTTCTGGAAGATTATTTTTAGGTGCTTTTCTAAAAGTTTTTTTAGCAAGTTCATCTTCTTCCATATCATAAAAAACAGATGCTTTGTAGACTAGAGAGTCCTATTTTCGCCAAAGCCTGAAAATAAAATGTGGTTATGTTCTAACTGTATTACACCAATCTCCTAAACTCATCTTGGAAAATCTAGGCAATATCTTGATCTTGCATGGAATTTTACATTGAAAAAACATCATCAAGTTTACGAGGTCATGTAATTCGAAGTTAGAAAATCTTGAAAAACAGGCAATCATACCAAGCAGCCTATATCTCTGTTTGGGACACGACTACCAGAAGAAATAAACCTCAGGAATTCAGAGCACAAAAGCTATTTTGCACTAATTCCCTGTGTGGACAAGTGTTCAAAAGTGAAAGGTAACCATTACACTCAGCTGTGTCCGAGGGAGCCCAGTGCAGTCAGGTGAAACATGATGGAGCTGCAGGAAGATTCTCTGTGAGGATATATCGCTCTGTGTGAATGCATCTACAAACCACCCATTCACTGAAACTGCGAAGGTAAATTATCAGAGCAGGTCCTTACTATCTCTGAAATCTTCCACATTCTGTATTTTTATTGGTTTTGAACAAAAAGTGACATGACACTGATGTGAATTCTTGAAATCTAATTCCTTGAAAAAGACCAGGCACCAAAATTTGCTCAAGATAATGCTTCCAGACTGCTAGAATGGGAAAAAAGTCTGTTTTTCTTCCTTATTTCTGGAAATAGTCCACGATTTTAAGGGTTTTTTTTCATACTTTTTAAAAACATTTCCCAGGCAGACGCTGAATCTGAAATCCAGCAAAATAGTTTGAATTATGTGGAGTTGAAAAAATTGATTCTGATAATGGGAAACGTGTCTCAACTCTGATGAAAAATGATGCCATTTGCATTAATGGAGACATGAAGATATATAAGGAGGTGGACAACACACTATCAGATCTATTACTGTATCTTTTTAGTCTAGAAGTATATAACTTAGAATTATGTCGTCATGTTCTCCTGTTGATCCAGGCTTAATTGCAGGACTGGTGTCATTAACATGACATAGTAGCGGCTCCATAAGGGACTATCTGTAGAAGGCAAATCCAGGTGCTAATGGAGATTCCTAATAGTTTAGTATGGTTTTCTTGGAGTTTCAAGTAAAGAATAAAAACTCCCAAACTGTTTGTTAATGCGATCAATAGACTTGACTGAAATCAACTCAAAATCTAATGTAAGGCTGGTGGGAGCATTTTATAAAGAATATAATTCATGCAGTTTCACAGACCTTTTACAGTTCAGTAACTGTGTGTACTAATAGAAAAACAAATCCCATTTGCATCTGGATTTTTAAACGATTATTAAGTCATGTGCACTAGAAACTTCTATAAATTCTTCCGTCCAGGAAATAAATGTGAGATACTGAAATTTTGGGCTCATTAGAGCTAAGCAACTAATTTTGTATTTATAATATCATTGTTAAGTTGGGAATTATGATAAACTCCATGCTGCTATATGAGAAAAAAATGGACTGAGACATTTAAACCATGATGAGAACACATATATTTGTGGGCCGTTAATAGTTTCACAAGACAACAACAATAGTTTAAACTTAGTTGAATGGTGGAAGGGCTTGGGTAACTGCAATGGAAAAGGGAAAAGGAAAAAGCAGAAGGGAGGAAGGCAGAGGCAGAAAGGGAAAACAGAAAATGGAAGTGGAAAGAAAGGAGAGGAGAGGAGAGGAGAGGAGTGGAGAGGAGAGGAGAGGAGAGGAGAATATGATCTCAGAAAAATTCATGTTCTCCAATGCTATTTAGCCCAGTGGTGATATTTTGTATTTTGATCACCATTAGCTCAGTATACTCAGCTTAAGTAGAAAGTGAACTCACAAGAAAACTGCAAATTATCTGGTCACTTGTGAAATCAATAAATGTCTGGTTTAAGAGAACTGTTGAAGAATGAGAAGTCATGCACTAAAATGTCCACAGACAATAGAAATTTTTGTAAGTTCACTAAGTTTCAATGGAAAAAGTATAAAACATATCAAAAGTATAAAATATGTCCATAAACATATTTAAAACATATTCAGTATAAAACATGTGATAACTGTTGGGGCAGAAGTCAGAACTCCATAGAAAGAAACTTCAAGGTGCTATTTCTTTGAAAAGAAACCCTTTGTGCTAGAGCACAGCCAGTATAATATAACTATTTATTTATATAAATTTAGAATTTCCATGGTTCAATTTAAGAAATGAGACTTTGTTTATTTAAATACACGAATAATCTATACTGTACAAAAATGTTTCTGAAAAGTGCCTGTGATCAATTTATATTAATTAAGAGTTTTACTGAACCTGGTTATATTACCAATATGAGTAAATTCATCTATCAGCACTTTAACAATCAAATCTTAGTTGAAAGGAGTCTAGATAAGGACTTACGTGATTGAATCTTTATGCTAGAATTGCAGACAGCACCATTTGGTCGTGTCAACAAATACACATGTAGTAGACATGCCTTTTCTAAGCTATCTGTCATGTGTACTGTAGAGTATGAATAGGCTTAAAATGGACAGAAATTACGACCAGAGGCCCAGAAGAAGAGTCCTGAAGAAGTGGAAAGAGGTGGCTAAAAATTAACACCAGAAGGGGAAAAAATAATTTAAAAAACCAGAGCATGAATAAAGGGTACATGAGAAAAAAGAAAAAAAAAATAATTACTTTGCTCATTCTTTATTATAAAGCAAATCCTTACAAGCCTAATTTTAAAATCAGTTGTCTCCATTTCTATCACTGAAGGACTGCATCAGTGGAAAATGAAAGTTTTACCTAGTGAAAAAAAGGGCAAAGGATGATCAAAAGTCTGGAATAACAGAAGCAGCAATCTTCAGACAACTGTAGGGGCAGTATTATACACTCAAGCATCCATTGGGGTTTTAGTTTTTAAATAAAACATTTCAATTTTACACAATGTTCACTTACTCTGGAAAAAATACAACACAAAACTTTCTGAAGAATACTTCTTTGACTCTGTTAGGGAAAAAATAGTAATTTTTTCATCTTCTTTGCTTCAGTAAAACTTTTGCTGGTGACCTAAGTTTTACCCCCCAATTTTTAATATGTGTTTCAGTGCTCTTTTTTAAAGTGTTCATTTTTCTTTCCATAATTACTTTTCTTCTTGTTCTTCATATAGATTTCATTTTATTAACATTTGACTGTTCACAGTGTTCCTTTTCCTGTGATCTTCTGTTATTTTCTTTGGACGTTACAAATGTCTAAGGAGTTCAGCTGTACAGAGATACTATTGATGCCACAAATGTGTATAGGGCAGGAACTAGACAGAGCTTTTGCTTTCTCTTGATCTCTTTTGCACAGAGAAATGTCCTTACTGCTTTACTAGACTCAGAACCTCTCCCTATTTTGTGAGTGTATTAGTTTGAAAGCAAACCAGTGAGAGACTCGAAATCAGAACTACAATTTAATAGGAAAATTAAAAATAAATGCAGTAGTACAGAAACACTGACAGAGTCAGGATACAACCTGACACCGTGTCGGGCAGGGTGGCAGTAGCAATCTGATTAAATGGTGGCTGCAGTCCTCCCGAAGTGATAGATGTGTTTCTGTTGAAACAATGATTGTGTAGAAGGGTCTGGTCTTCCTCTGAAGGTCCAGTGGTGGTTATGTAGCTCTTGTCCTCTGGGAATTCAGTAGGTAAGGGCTGCCTGTGGTGTTCCAAACCTCAGATCATATCCAGGTAGGAATGCTTGGTTCCTCCCCCCGGACAGAGCATCTCCCAATGGGATGATGCAATTTATGAGTCATGCAGTGAGGCTGGATGGCCCATTAGCAGGAAAATATCCCTCAGGAGGGAGTTATCAGGGATGTGTCATGGAAGAGACAAAGAGCGCTGCCCCACCTGGTTGTACCAGATGGTGATAGAATACATACCTTAGGTTACATCTTACATTGCAACCTAAAACAATGAGCACACTTTACTTTTCTGAAGTCCAAAGACTTTAATTTGGTGCTTGAACAGCTGTGCTAAATTTCAAGCTGAGGAAATAAGTATGTAAGTATGGCCAGAAATGTAGTACACTGAAAAATTAGCTTTTCTTTAGCTCATTCACAGTCCTACAGGAAATGGTGCTGACTTATACCCAGATTTGTTCACTGAGATGTTGTGAGCATGCTTTTCCTGCTTGATATAATTGAAAATGCTAATTTTTGGGATTGGGATATGTGGACTCTGCCACCGCTGGACACTTTTTTTTCTGTTTTTAGCTTTTCCAGATACACCCTGACCTAACATAGAGATTTCAAATTTCATGACACAACTTTTTTAGTTTGAAATGTTTCTTTCCAATTTCTTCAAGCTGACAGAAGAAATAATGGATAAGTTCAGGGCATATGAGGATCCTGACTCTGTCAGTCTACTATAATGCAGTTTCAGGGTCCTTGCCTCTTTTCTGCTGTAGTAGGAGTTTGTCCTTAAATGGGAAAATGTTGCAATGTGTCTACTTCTTGTTCTTCAGATATCACTTGCATCCTTGTCACAGCTGAGTCTATTCTGTCCTTCTGTGTGTCCTGTCTAACCTCTGGACTGGGCTAAATATGGGTCCTTGGGGTTGTGTCACCACCAAGTGCCGTTGAGTAGTCTATGGTTATTGAGTTGTTCCCAGTCATCAGTTTCATTTATCAGAGAGATATTTTTCATTCTTAATTTTCTCTTGTTAATTTCTTGCAGCAGATGTAGCCATTGAGCTCATCATGTGTCCTGAATGTTATGGTCAAATATTAATAAAGAATGTAATCCTCATGACCATCGTAAAAGGGTAAAGATTCTCACTTCAGCGTTCATTCTCGGACTGAAATCAAATGAAAATAATCAAAATAAATTCTGATTTTAAATATGCAGTCACTTTGCATTGCTTCTCCAAGGCTTACTTTATGGGAACAAAGTAATTTTGGGGCAGAAGTTTCAGAGTGTTAAAAAAAACGCCAGCAGATTTTGGTTTTGGGAAAATAAAAGATATGAAAATGCCTGAGGATGGTGTAGGCTTTCTCAATTTACTGCCTGTAATCAGTCCTGTTTGAATAGAAAACACCCACAATTGTTTGGTACCTGTCACACTTCATCCAGGCAGAATTCAGTGATAGAGTGTCATAGCATTTCTTTATAAAACAAGAGAAAAAAATTATCTATTATGTCTTAGATAAATGATACCTTACATTTTATTTCAAGACTGATCTTGCTTCCTTATTGTGTTATCAGGACCTATCTCCTGCCAGGCGATACATGATGAAAATTCCTCTGATGAAAGGAAGGGACATAACTTCACAAAGAGCTATATCAGCAGAGGGAATACATAAGTTTAAATGATGGCAAAAACCTTTCTTTTGGGACCTGCTTGACAAACAGGGAAGGTGTCAGTGCAGTGGACAAGGAGGATGCTTTGGAGGATGATTTGGCACAGGTTAGGCTGCACCTTTAGTGCTGTGTCTAGTTCTGGGCCCCCCAGTTTAGGAAGGATATTGAGACCCTCGAATGTGTCCAGAGAAGAGCAACAAGGCTCATGAGGGGTCTGGAGCACAAGTCCTGTGAAGAGTGGCTGAGGCAGCTGGCTGTATTTAGCCTGGAGCAGAGGTGGCTCAGGGGTGACCTTATCACTCTCTACAACTGCCTGAAAGTTTTCTGCGAAAACAAGATATGCAGAATACTGATAAGGGAGACAGGTAAGAGGCAAGAAGGAGCGTTTTGAAAGACAGTAGGGACAAGACGCCATTGTGGGTGAGACTTGAAGGGGAGAGATGACTTGCCTAAAAAGGAGCTCCACTTTTATGAACTAAAGTAGTGGGTTTTTTCTTTTGCAGAAATGTTTTAGTTATATAGTAACCCTGTTTTGTCAAAATAAATTATAAGACTGAGATTGGGACTTCAAAATTTGCCGAGTTTAAAGTCCATTCAAAGCAACGTAGTGGAAGTAATAGATTCATCATTCAAATGATGAGGACCAACTCACTACAGCCCAAGGGAAGCTTGCCAGTCTCCATTGCTGCAATTTGTTTCCTAAAGTATAGACAAAAAAATAAAAACTCCAAAAAGTGAAGACTTGTTAGTTATTCCATGGAATGTTTTTTCCAAAGTGGAAGAACATTCATTGGTCACAGGCATTTTCCAGTCTTCTCTGTGGAGAGGAAAGCAATACACATACAAGCTGAACATTGCAAAATATTGTTTGATCCTCCTCATGTTTCAGTGACTAAATTGTTTCAGTGACTTAATTGTCCCTTATGGTAGGAAGTTTTCAGACCCCTTTGAAAAGTGGAGAAATAATGTAAGATATGTAAAGGCCCATGGCCTCTGTGAATCAGAAAGGCTAAAGGAATCAGGTCAGCATTGCGATAGAGAAGAAAAATAATTTGTCACATTTACACACACACAGAGACACACACAAGTGAAAACACAAAAACCCGAAGAAGCATTATGATGCTTGAGCGTTGGTTCTTATGGCTTCCCCTTCCCAATTACCTTTTGTCTGAACTCCTGCAGTATTTCTTTAAAGTCTCACAAATTTGTGTTTACTGAAGAGGCTTCAATCTTATTAATACTAGCAATTTCTACAGACTGAGTCTTATTGATAAATAAAAAGGAAAAAAGAAAGGCAAAATTTACAGTGAAATTGTGTTAATATTTTTTTAAGTCACTTAAAAAATATAGCCTCTGTGACTAAGACTTCTTGCCAAAGACATTTTGTGTTTAATGTCTTACACACAAGTTATAGATCCTCAGACTGATTCAAGTCAAGGCATATGTAGTATAGAAATGTCAAACCTGAGTATTTTTTCTAAATGATTCTGTGTTAAAATAGGATTTTAAAATATTTATTTGAAGATAATCTACTTCAAATAATTCAAGAAGACATAATAAGAACTGGGACAGTACATGACAACAGGCCTGAAAAACGCTTTAAAAGACTTTATAGATAACAGATCTTTTTTTTCCCAATAACTGGTAAAATTATTTAGTTTTTTTAACTCAGTGTCTGGAAATTAACCTTTGTATGTTCTTGAGAAACTTTTCTTTCCCAAGCATTTCACTCAGTTTCTAATCTATGAGCACTCTGCTTCCCCACTTCTTTTTCTGCAGGACTACTGTGTTTATAGAGGGCTGGGTTTACATAAAAAAATAGGAGATACACTTTGTACCATTAAATTTAATCCTATGGTAAATCAATTTTGACAATCAAACCTACCACTTCTGAGGAGATATATATACAACTCATTCTGTGTAGATTTAGAGGTTTCAGTGTGCAGTTCTGNTACATTTTATTTCAAGACTGATCTTGCTTCCTTATTGTGTTATCAGGACCTATCTCCTGCCAGGCGATACATGATGAAAATTCCTCTGATGAAAGGAAGGGACATAACTTCACAAAGAGCTATATCAGCAGAGGGAATATATAAGTTTAAATGATGGCAAAAACCTTTCTTTTGGGACCTGCTTGACAAACAGGGAAGGGGTCAGTGCAGTGGACAAGGAGGATGCTTTGGAGGATGATTTGGCACAGGTTAGGCTGCACCTTTAGTGCTGTGTCTAGTTCTGGGCCCCCCAGTTTAGGAAGGATATTGAGACCCTCGAATGTGTCCAGAGAAGAGCAACAAGGCTCATGAGGGGTCTGGAGCACAAGTCCTGTGAAGAGTGGCTGAGGCAGCTGGCTGTATTTAGCCTGGAGCAGAGGTGGCTCAGGGGTGACCTTATCACTCTCTACAACTGCCTGAAAGTTTTCTGCGAAAACAAGATATGCAGAATACTGATAAGGGAGACAGGTAAGAGGCAAGAAGGAGCGTTTTGAAAGACAGTAGGGACAAGACGCCATTGTGGGTGAGACTTGAAGGGGAGAGATGACTTGCCTAAAAAGGAGCTCCACTTTTATGAACTAAAGTAGTGGGTTTTTTCTTTTGCAGAAATGTTTTAGTTATATAGTAACCCTGTTTTGTCAAAATAAATTATAAGACTGAGATTGGGACTTCAAAATTTGCCGGGTTTAAAGTCCATTCAAAGCAACGTAGTGGAAGTAATAGATTCATCATTCAAATGATGAGGACCAACTCACTACAGCCCAAGGGAAGCTTGCCAGTCTCCATTGCTGCAATTTGTTTCCTAAAGTATAGACAAAAAAATAAAAACTCCAAAAAGTGAAGACTTGTTAGTTATTCCATGGAATGTTTTTTCCAAAGTGGAAGAACATTCATTGGTCACAGGCATTTTCCAGTCTTCTCTGTGGAGAGGAAAGCAATACACATACAAGCTGAACATTGCAAAATATTGTTTGATCCTCCTCATGTTTCAGTGACTGAATTGTTTCAGTGACTTAATTGTCCCTTATGGTAGGAAGTTTTCAGACCCCTTTGAAAAGTGGAGAAATAATGTAAGATATGTAAAGGCCCATGGCCTCTGTGAATCAGAAAGGCTAAAGGAATCAGGTCAGCATTGCGATAGAGAAGAAAAATAATTTGTCACATTTACACACACACAGAGACACACACAACTGAAAACACAAAAACCCAAAGAAGCATTATGATGCTTGAGTGTTGGTTCTTGTGGCTCCCCCTTCCCACTTACCTTTTGTCTGAACTCCTGCAGTATTTCTTTAAAGTCTCACAAATTTGTGTTTACTGAAGAGGCTTCAATCTTATTAATACTAGCAATTTCTACAGACTGAGCCTTATTGATAAATAAAAAGGAAAAAAAGAAAGGCAAAATTTACAGTGAAATTGTGTTAATATTTTTTTAAGTCACTTAAAAAATATAGCCTCTGTGACTAAGACTTCTTGCCAAAGACATTTTGTGTTTAATGTCTTACACACAAGTTATAGATCCTCAGACTGATTCAAGTCAAGGCATATGTAGTATAGAAATGTCAAACCTGAGTATTTTTTCTAAATGATTCTGTGTTAAAATAGGATTTTAAAATATTTATTTGAAGATAATCTACTTCAAATAATTCAAGAAGACATAATAAGAACTGGGACAGTACATGACAACAGGCCTGAAAAACGCTTTAAAAGACTTTATAGATAACAGATCTTTTTTTTCCCAATAACTGGTAAAATTATTTAGTTTTTTTAACTCAGTGTCTGGAAATTAACCTTTGTATGTTCTTGAGAAACTTTTCTTTCCCAAGCATTTCACTCAGTTTCTAATCTATGAGCACTCTGCTTCCCCACTTCTTTTTCTGCAGGACTACTGTGTTTATAGAGGGCTGGGTTTACATAAAAAAAATAGGAGATACACTTTGTACCATTAAATTTAATCCTATGGTAAATCAATTTTGACAATCAAACCTACCACTTCTGAGGAGATATATATACAACTCATTCTGTGTAGATTTAGAGGTTTCAGTGTGCAGTTCTG
>VZRR01003963.1:1287640-1300652 GCA_013398015.1 Oreocharis arfaki
GCACAAGTCCTGTGAAGAGTGGCTGAGGCAGCTGGCTGTATTTAGCCTGGAGCAGAGGTGGCTCAGGGGTGACCTTATCACTCTCTACAACTGCCTGAAAGTTTTCTGCGAAAACAAGATATGCAGAATACTGATAAGGGAGACAGGTAAGAGGCAAGAAGGAGCGTTTTGAAAGACAGTAGGGACAAGACGCCATTGTGGGTGAGACTTGAAGGGGAGAGATGACTTGCCTAAAAAGGAGCTCCACTTTTATGAACTAAAGTAGTGGGTTTTTTCTTTTGCAGAAATGTTTTAGTTATATAGTAACCCTGTTTTGTCAAAATAAATTATAAGACTGAGATTGGGACTTCAAAATTTGCCGAGTTTAAAGTCCATTCAAAGCAACGTAGTGGAAGTAATAGATTCATCATTCAAATGATGAGGACCAACTCACTACAGCCCAAGGGAAGCTTGCCAGTCTCCATTGCTGCAATTTGTTTCCTAAAGTATAGACAAAAAAATAAAAACTCCAAAAAGTGAAGACTTGTTAGTTATTCCATGGAATGTTTTTTCCAAAGTGGAAGAACATTCATTGGTCACAGGCATTTTCCAGTCTTCTCTGTGGAGAGGAAAGCAATACACATACAAGCTGAACATTGCAAAATATTGTTTGATCCTCCTCATGTTTCAGTGACTGAATTGTTTCAGTGACTTAATTGTCCCTTATGGTAGGAAGTTTTCAGACACCTTTGAAAAGTGGAGAAATAATGTAAGATATGTAAAGGCCCATGGCCTCTGTGAATCAGAAAGGCTAAAGGAATCAGGTCAGCATTGCGATAGAGAAGAAAAATCATTTGTCACATTTACATACACACAGAGACACACACAACTGAAAACACAAAAACCCAAAGAAGCATTATGATGCTTGAGTGTTGGTTCTTGTGGCTCCCCCTTCCCACTTACCTTTTGTCTGAACTCCTGCAGTATTTCTTTAAAGTCTCACAAATTTGTGTTTACTGAAGAGGCTTCAATCTTATTAATACTAGCAATTTCTACAGACTGAGTCTTATTGATAAATAAAAAGGAAAAAAGAAAGGCAAAATTTACAGTGAAATTGTGTTAATATTTTTTTAAGTCACTTAAAAAATATAGCCTCTGTGACTAAGACTTCTTGCCAAAGACATTTTGTGTTTAATGTCTTACACACAAGTTATAGATCCTCAGACTGATTCAAGTCAAGGCATATGTAGTATAGAAATGTCAAACCTGAGTATTTTTTCTAAATGATTCTGTGTTAAAATAGGATTTTAAAATATTTATTTGAAGATAATCTACTTCAAATAATTCAAGAAGACATAATAAGAACTGGGACAGTACATGACAACAGGCCTGAAAAACGCTTTAAAAGACTTTATAGATAACAGATCTTTTTTTTCCCAATAACTGGTAAAATTATTTAGTTTTTTTAACTCAGTGTCTGGAAATTAACCTTTGTATGTTCTTGAGAAACTTTTCTTTCCCAAGCATTTCACTCAGTTTCTAATCTATGAGCACTCTGCTTCCCCACTTCTTTTTCTGCAGGACTACTGTGTTTATAGAGGGCTGGGTTTACATAAAAAAAATAGGAGATACACTTTGTACCATTAAATTTAATCCTATGGTAAATCAATTTTGACAATCAAACCTACCACTTCTGAGGAGATATATATACAACTCATTCTGTGTAGATTTAGAGGTTTCAGTGTGCAGTTCTGTAACGTAGAATGAATCAGTTTCTTTTTCATCTGTCTTCATCTGGGTGACATAGTGCTTCTGAGCTCCAAATTAATTCAAATTCTAAATTCAGAGGAATTGCCCAATGGCTTATATTACTGAATACCATTAAAATCGAAAATATTCCTTCATTTTAGTGATGAATGCTGGATGAATTTGCAAGTTCTCTGCAAAAGGCATTTGATTTGCACACAGGTGGAATACTGAGTAGTACCTATTGGATTCTGAGACTGATATTGTTATTAAATTTATCCACCAGACAATTTTGATTGTGGTCATTTATATTATGATTCAGTAAGGCAAATCTTAGTTCCTTGACTAGTCTACAAAATACCTGGATACTTATTTTAGGGCTTTACACATAATTGCTTAAGTTTTTCTATTTGAAAATACCAAAAAAACAACAATAAACCCCCAGCCAACATCCCACCCCCCCCCAAAAAAAATGAACAATACCCTGATAATATTTTAAATGGAAATATCTGGCATGCTTTCTAGGATACATATTTGCAATGCATCACATAAGCTGCATCCTCTGTCAGAGGAAACAAACACTGTTGCACTGTAATTTAGTGTTTTTCACTACCAGAGAGAGCAGGAAGCTTTGAAAACTATGTTTTGTCTTTGTCTCAAAGGCCAAATTTATTCTGTCAAAGCATTTAATTTCTTCAAAACTATCTGTGGAATTCTGTATTAACATGCAAGGAGAGTTGCATAACAGTTATGGCCTGTCATAAATTCAACAGTATTCTACATAATGGCTTCAATATGCATGTCATAAGCTTATCTTGTCTTGGCAATGTCTACAATCATGCAGAACTCAGCCATTTAAAATAATTAGATAAATGTGTATTTTTGACAGGACCTGCTGGTTCTAACTTTCAGAACTACCATGACACATATTCTCTAGTAACTGTCTGCTACACATGTATATCTTGCTCCCCTTTCATATGTTTTCATTTTTAATCAAAGTACAATATGTTTGTTGTAGGTAACATGCTTGCAAAGCTATTTGTTATGTGGTATATCACTGTATGCTCATGGAGAACTCCAAAAGTCTTCCTGCAGGAATTTACTGCATCATTTCCCTTGACTTCAACAGAAACTGGAGCTGCCTGTTGCTTACTAGGCTTCTGTAGATGTGTGTTATGAGATACAGGGAAGTGTGCTGCTACTCTGAAAGAGCATGCTTAGGTACAAGAACAGTATAGCTACATCACCTTGTCATTCTGCTCACAGGGTCAATTAACTTTCCTAGGATAAGTTTTGCCCCCACTGGAACTCAAATTTATTGGGTACTAAGGACATTCCTGTGTCCAGCTGACGTTATCCACAGCCAGCTCAGTTGTCACCACGGAGCACAAAGAGAAGCCAGAACTATTATTAAGTAAACATTCTTATTAGCATTGCCTGGTGCAATGCACATGTTTGAATCATGGAAGTTAATACCATAGATTTAATTTTATAAGATTGAGCTCCACTTCAAGTTCATTTGTCTCATAAATAAGTAGGTAAAATGACTGAATGGTCTTACTGTGCAAAGAAAGGCTTTTATCCCTTCTTTCCCACTCTAGGACTGGATGGAGGAAATTTACAAATTCTACTGTGGAGAAAACGTCTAGCAAAGTTTTTCAAATACTTTGGAGAGGTACTAACTCTCTGAAACAGTGTGGCACTGATTGAACAAACCTACATATATTATTCTCAGAATCAAAGCTGAGTTTCAGCCTTTTGTGAACATGTAGGTCCATACATTTGAGGGTGGTTTTTTCGGTGTTTTTTTCTTTTTTTAAATGATGTTCACAGGGACTACCATCTAGATTTTTGAGCTGGATATAGGTCATCAAACTTCAGATGTTAGCATACAAGCTAGTCATTTAGTCTCCCTTTAAAATCAGAGGAGTTACTTCATATACGTTTTATGTCATTATGAGGTAGATATTTGAGAGAGATGCTTATCTTCTTTCCATTGATATTTAAAGGAAGACTAAGCTAATAATTCTGGAATAGCTGCCACTGTTGGAAACATTGAAAGTTAGGTAACATGTCGCTCTAGGAGTCTTTCAGTGTGAATATCTTGAAAAGACTAACAGCTTCTGTAGGGTGAAATATATATTCTTTTTTCAAACTAATATCATTGTCCCATGCTCTTTAAACAAATTTATTCAATGACTTAGATCTATGTCTTGTCATTTGTCTTGCATGTGATTATCGATTCCAAAGAGCTGTATTTCTTTAACGAAAGTCTGCAGTCCTATGAGCATGGGAACCTTTGTTCAAGTTCTGTCCAATCCGCCTGTTCTTTTACATAGGTAAAGAAAGTTCAATGCTCTTTTTTTTAACTATTGTATTCTTTGTATGATCGTAAATGTTTCTAATTACAATGAATAATTGAAACATTTTTATTGACTTCTAATAAAAATCCATTTTTGAATATTTATTCAGTGTAATATGAGATGTTAGATAGCGAACACCGCAGCTATTGAGAAGAACTAGTCATGTAGGAATTTTATTTTTGTAGAAGGACAGAGAAGAAACCTCCCCTTAAGCAAGCGGTTCTTGAATTGTAAAAGTAAATGGGAAGACCAAAGAAGAGAGAATGAAGCACATATTTGTCAGCTAGTCATGTGACACTGGCACAAAAGATGTTCCAAAAAGACCTATGCAATCTAGCTACTACTCACAGAGTAAGTGGGAGAAGAGACAGTGACAATATTTATCAGTTATGAATTTTGGAGGAAAGAGAACTGCTCCAAATCCATTAAGATTCATCGTCTTCAGAGGCCAACAGCNAGTGGGAACCTTTGTTAAAGTTCTGTCCAATCTGCCCGTTCTTTTATGTAGGTAAAGAAAGTTCCATGTTCTTTTTTTTAACTGTTGTATTCTTTGTATGATCTTAAATGATTCTAATTACAATGAATAATTGAAACATTTTTATTGACTTCTAATAAAAATCCATTTTTGAATATTTATTCAGTGTAATATGAGATGTTAGATAGCGAACACCGCAGCTATTGAGAAGAACTAGTCATGTAGGAATTTTATTTTTGTAGAAGGACAGAGAAGAAACCTCCCCTTAAGCAAAAGGTTCTTGAATTGTAAAAGTAAGTGGGAAGACCAAAGAAGAGAGGAGAATGAAGCACACATTTGTCAGCTAGTCATGTGACACTGGCACAAAAGATGTTCCAAAAAGACCTATGCAATCTAGCTACTACTCACAGAGTAAGTGGGAGAAGAGACAGTGACAATCTTTATCAGTTACGGATTTTGGAGGAAAGAGAACTGCTCCAAATCCATTAAGATTCATTGTCTTCAGAGGCCAACAGCAACAGAATACTTACATTAGAGGCGCTGAACTCATCTTTGTGTAGAACAAATCAAGCCTTCTCATTATCTCATTAGGTTCACATACATAATTTTAAAACATCTATTTTGGTATTTAAAGTACTTGAGCTATTTATTTAATATGTATCTAAATTTCCTTACCATCATCAGGAATTCTTTATCTTCTTCTTCTTTTTGCTCTCTCTGACATCAAATATTATGATAGTTAAAAGAGAATTAACTTGTTGAGATCATATGCTTCCATAACACACCAAGGGGTGCATTCAGAAGACAGGCTGGTAATTAGTCTGCAATATACATCTAAAAAAGTACCTTTTCTTCCAATAATGATTGTCATAGCTTTCTAAAAATCCCCAAAGTAGCAAATTCAGTGAGTTGAGGATGTGTCATGAATATGAGAAAATGTTTATGTAATAGTGATGGCAACTAAAAACTCTGGAGACATCTATTTTTAATTTATATTTGTGACGAAGAAAGTAAGGATGTGTATATTACAAGAGTACTAATTTCTTCAACTTCTAACTTACAAATTAATAACAATGTAAAATAAGAGAGTTTCAATTATAGAAGAATAAAGATAAATCAGCTTTCTTTGAAAAGACCCTTACGATGAAACAAAGATTAACTCATTTTGTGTACTTATGGACTTTCTTGTTGGGATGTTTTTAAAATTTTTGGATAGCTTAAATTTTTTTGAATTTCAGACTTAAAGGGAAATGATTGTACTAACTTGTGTGTGCAAAACCCAAACCATATCTATACAGACAATTTAAAAAAAAAATTATTATCATTTAGCTCAATGACTGAAAATGAGCTCTGTTTGAAAACAGAACTGAAGATCTTTAAAAAACAAATTAAATCTGCCTTGGGAATATGAGGCTTTCTCTATAAGACTGAGAAGACTTTGCCAAGAAGGCAACATTCTATTGACTGGTTTATTTTATGTAGACTCAGAGTAAACATGGTCTTGTCTATGCATATTCCTGTGCTTGTGCAAGTTTGAGAAAGAGGCACATACAATTGAAGGTAGACTCTGTGGGATATTCCCAGAATTACCAAGAATAAGTAGAAAAAGAGCCATATAATATAATGAATGATCTGACAAAAAACCCCCAAAACCCAAGGAGAATATGAAAGGAAGTAAAGCAAGATAAGATGCACATAGACACAGGAAGATTGGGAGTAATAAGGAAGAAGCAGCAAAAAGAGATTTCAGTAGGACATCATCTTTCTAAAACTGTTTGCAGTGCTGAAATTTAAGGAAAAGGGAGGTTACTGTTAAAGAGCCAGCATTTTCCTTGTCAAACAGATCCTTGAACTTTTTGGAATATTTTTCCTCTGATATCTCACAGCATACCTCATGCTCATGTATAATGAGCTTCAGGGCACCAACTAAGGTAGGTTAATCCTAGGCATCATCTATCAGGTTTTTCCTAGGCCTTGAGTCCCAGAAAAAGATCCTAGGAACTGAGATAAAGATCAGCCACTTCAGTGAATTATTGTGCCTAGGGAACACTGGTAGGGATCATCATTAGGTTACAGACTATGTTGAAAACTTGGAAATAGATATAAAATAATGTGGCTTTTTTGCTCTGCTCTCATGACCCTTCTGTGTCTATGGATGGAGATAAAAAGCCTTTGTTTCCCTCTGAGGAGGGAGTATTTGCACAGTCTAACATTTGAAAGCAGAAAAGATACCTCTTTCTTACATGTGGCATAAAGAATATGGCATTCACAGTTCTGCAGATTACAAATTTTTTTTGGTCTACAGTGTGTCCTTCAGACCTGTATGTCTTCTGTGGAAACCATTTAAAAACTAAAAGTCTTTTCATTCTTTGTTGGGGAAAGATTTTCTGAGATATTTTCCTTAGTAGCTCCCACTGGGAGATGGAGGACTGAAGAAAAGGAGTGTTGTTATTTCTGCCACTAGATTGTTTATGAGTCTATATAAATGGATCCCAACATATTCCATTCCTCTGTCTTCTCAGACAGAGGAGCCAATCAGCTGTGAAAGAACCCACTAGCCATTAGACTCTTGATTAGTAAATCCAGCTTTTTCATTGTTTGCTTTTAGAGGTTAAGCCTTGTTACCTAATTTCATTGTGTACATAATTGATTGTGACTTTAATAACTCCAAAGAATTTCTACAGACATTAAAAAAGCCTCTGAATGTTAGGGATTTGGGCATAAAAAAAGCTATATCACAAATCTGTAGACACCTTTCTCTTCCTGTACAGAAGCCTACATGTAGAGTATGTATTTAAAGTTCTTTTTATTTATGTACTAAAATTCTTCTTTATTTCGACCTAAACATTTAATTTTATAGGGATCAGTTGAGAAAACAGATTTGTTGGTTGATGAGGAAGACAATTTTCATATTCTGTAATGTTTTTCCAGATAAACAATATGATTTTTTTTCAAGATGTTCATTTTTTTAGTGTAACTCTACATATAGGTTTTAGCAAAGTAATCAAAACTTTATTATCAGTATGAAGCTGACCTTTTCATAACTGAACTGCTTAATCTCCCAGGATGATTTGTCCCTGCACTTTAATTATTTATCTTCAATATTTTTGGGACTCTAAGGTTGAAATTGAAAATCAATATCTCCCCTGTATATTAAAACTAAAACCCAGAAGTAGTTGATTCCTGGAATACCCTAAAAAGCTGTATCCAACATTTTTCAATATAATTATTGTCTTCATCTTTGTCATCTTCCCTAGCCAAATATTCATTAAAACTTAATCTAAGAAATCATCTCAGGATGCCTAAAATTGGAACTGTACATTGTTAGAAATGACATTTGCTTGTGGCGTTTCTGACATTCAGGATCAAATCAAGCACTCTATGCCACTGTCAAAGAAGAAATTGTAATGCTTTATCTGAGTATTGTTGCAGTCATAGCACTTCTTTCCCCCCCCCTTATCGAGACCAGATAGGCAGAGCACTGGGACTGGAACCCTACAACAGTCCTACGTCTACATTTATATACACACAGAAAATCATAAACACATGCAACATATGTCTGACAAGAGTTGTCAAGACTGTTTTTTCTCCCAGTTGAAGACTCATGCTTGTTAGATACTTATTCATATCTCCTTTTTAGACATTTGTTCGTGCAGCACAAGTAATTCATCCTGAATTCCGCTTTTTTGCTTCTGCAAGAAATTTGCCTTGTCGTAACTTCATGATATGGGTGACCTGCTCAACTTGATTTATTTCAGCTTTCACTTTTTTTTCCTTTACCTAAATGATTAACTTTTATTCTCTATTTGCCCAAATGTTTCTTATGAAGGTAAGCCATGTGGACCATCATTGCCCAGGCATTTCCTCAAGAATGCTGGATTTAGGGCACAGAGAGAGCTGAAAGGAGGCAGATGAAGGAGCAGTGAACAAGCACGTTATCCTTGCTGCTTTTGCATGTGATGCACCTGATGCGTGCAGAGGAGTATGAGATGTAGCATGCACCTGTCTGTTCAACAATCCTGTGAGCCACAGGAACCAGAATCAGATACACACATATGGTGATTCAATCACAAAGTAGAAACACATCTCAGACCACTTCGTTTAATGACTTTAACTGAAAGGAATAGCTCCTATTCAGCTGTGACTTCATGTGTAACATTGCTTTTTTGTTAATGAGTTTGAGTCTTCTACAAGATTATCTCTCCAAATCAAGAAAAACTGTTAAACTATTGCTTCAAGCTCTAATGTGGTTATAAATTCTACCGATTTTGTCAACTGAAAAAGTAGTGAAAATACTCTCTTTTCAATATTTGAGACTGCCCAGTCACCAGGGTCAGACAGAGGAGGCTTGATGAAGCCTTCAAAGATACATTTTTTTTTTGCCTCTGACATAGTGTTTAACCCATTTGGTGTAACCTGGAGCCTCCTGAGGGTGTGGAGGGGAGATGGAGGGCGGTGTCAAGATCCGATTATTATGGTTGTTAGAAAGATGTCTCTGCCCAAATTGAAATGCAAATAAGACCATATGCTGAAGTCAATAACACAGATATTATTTAACAGTAAATTGGAGGCAGAAAGAGATAGAAAGAAATAGGCAAAGGGCTGGGGTGCAGGGGGAGGGTGTGGAATGAGAGAAAGAGAGTGAGAGATGGGTTAAGTAGAAAGATAGTCACCACTCCTGTGGATCCAGCAGCATCCTGTTGGTCTTCTTCACCCTGGGCTTCTCGGTGGTGGGTCCCACCAAACATAGAGTTCAACGGATTAACATACATTCAGGTACACATGGGAATGCCAGGCACCTCCCCTGGAGGAGGGAATGGTTCAAACCGTCTTTCACAACAGACTCTGAATCTGTCGCAACACTATGGATCAGGACAGCTGCTGGGTTTGACTCTCCTTGAGGGTATATTCATCGCCCCCAGCTTTGTTTACTTCTTAGACCTGACCCAATTGGACAATAGTGTCACCTTTATCTTATCTCAAGGCATGTTGCTTAACTCACAGTCCAATTTTCCAAAATCCAGGATGCACATTTAGGTGGGCCTAGGCTGTTGCAGCTTTCTTGGATGGTTTGCCATAGTGAACTAAGTCCTTCTGTGGTCTTAACAATGTTTAAGAAAGTTTAAGCCCCTTACAGGGGGGAGGGATAATAGAAACAGACAGGAAAAAAATAATCTCTTCATTGATGCTCTATGAATTAATTTCAATATTCTAGCTGAGAGTTTATAGAGCTGTACTCCTACTTTTCTATCTCCTAAATTGTGAGAAAATAAGTTAGGTGTTTCATTTATCACTTTTTATTTTTGAATGGAAAAGGATAGACAAGGTGTTCGCACATACTAGTCAGTATTCTTGTGCACGTGAGGTTATTACTTTTCTTAGTGTGCAAGAGAAAGGTAAAAGCAAATTCTATGGACATTATTGCAACTGTTACTAAAGAGGAACCAATCTTAAATCTTACTGTTATTGATCATGATGTATCTTCCACATAATTACGTGAGGCTGATACACACGGAACGGACAGTTCCTCTTTTAAATTAGAATATTGTGTTCTCTCTTCAGAATTCTCATATTCCATTAGGGTAATACATTTTTAATACTTCACAGTAAGGAAAACAGAGAAACCCGAACTATGGCAATAATGTTTACATGTATGTGTATACGTACATAAACATATAAAATACATGGATACACATAAGTGTATGTGCAGTTATGTATATATGCAGTCAATTAAAGAATAACTTCTGTTTCAAACTGTATTTTAAGGCAAATTTTTTCTTCATATTTATTTACAACTCTAACTTAAATTCGTAAATTCAACCATCTTTTTAACATTGAATTCCAGCCTTTGGAATGATAGGATTATCTTATTTTCTATTCCAAATATTCAGAGTGATTGTCAAGTTCCATTATACATATGTTTGCTAGGTGCAGGTGGCAAGATTTTGCCAACTGGAGTGCAGGGAATAGAAGCGTGATGTCACAAGTTTCCAGTTCCAATAAACTCTGGAGGACCCACTGCAGGATACAGCTGAGACCCATCAGCCAAGGAGGTGGTATCTCTGGGAAAATATATTTAGGAAAGGCTAAAAACTTCTTTACAGTAAAAGAGAGGACTGAAATGTAGAGGAGCCAGGAACGAACCAAGCCAGGGAATAAGAGGTTTTAGGGAACTTCTAAGTTTTTACCTTTGCTTTTTCCCATCCTACTCTACCTTTAATTGGTCATAAATCAGACTCCCCAAGTCAAGTCTGTTTTGCCTGTGATGGTAGTTGGTAATTGATCCCTGTTTTTTCAAAATCCCTGTTTTTATTTCAACCCGTGAGCTTTTCCATCTTATTTTCTCCCTCTGTCCTGAAAGCAACTTCATGGATGTCTGGCAGCTCACCAAGGCAAACCCATCAAAATGCTTTCATCCACTGATTAATAAATGAAAGCGTGGTTAATAAACAGTTTAATGAAGTAGTAATTTCAGGCATGTGGAAATCTGTTTCTTCTAAGAGCACTACAAATTTTTCCACTGAATGTAGTGGCTACAGAATTGAAAAATATTAGGTGTGTTTGCCTCTTTATCAAAGATTTAGACATTGTCATGTAGTTGTGGTTTAGCCCAAAGTGTCTTTCTTTAAGGCTAATTATTGGCAACTTTTCTAACATTCTGTATAACTAATACCTAGTAGCTGTTTGAATTACAAGCAGTTGACTGAAAATTCTAGATCTGTACAGGAAAATATGCAGAGTTAATCACTGTTCCTTTTTCCTTAATTCAGTGAACATAGTAATTAAAGTCCATAAATATTGGTACTACAATACTGAACTTCTTCTTCTGTAATAACAAATATTAAAAGATAGCAATGATAATAGTAATAATAATAATAATAATAATAATAATAATAATAACTACTACCACTACTACTACAACTAAAACAACTAAAATAACAACAACAACAAACCCAACAAGATTATTATTATTATTAATGTATGTAGTATGGAATATTTTGTGAGGCCTTTTACAAGCACAGTAAATTGCACTCCTACTTCAAAGTGAATATTAAATAGAATTGTGTTTTCAGGGACTCTGATGGTAAACTTGTTTATTAGGCATATTCAGAGTAAATATAAGAACAAAAAAAGGAACATTCTCCATATTTCTTCCACATTTTCATGAGAAAGGCTACCGCATGAAGTCTCTCTTGATTTATTATGGCTTGGCTTAAAATAAAAGCCAAAATAGTTAATAGATTCAGTTAACTGAGGTATGGAAATAGTCAACAATTGATCAAAACCAAGAAAATGTATCAATTATTTTTTTAATTTGTAAGGCATAAGAGCTGAAGAACTAAAGCTTTCTATTTTCTTTCTATTTATCATTATCTTCAAAAATCTAGCCAACACTAGTCTGTATTTTATCATGTAACATTTGTACTATTTGAATATTGCTATGGTCCCTTTCACTTTTGAAATGCAATTTCCTCTGAATATTAGACTTCTGTTGATGTTTCTTTGTGATGATTAAGTTGAAAACCATCCATGTTCAAACTGCAAGTAGTAATAACACTGGTTTGTTTTGAACTGAGACCTAATAGGTGAGGGTTTTATCTATCCCTTATTTCTGGTATTAGAAAATACTAACATTTATTTCCTATTTGCTCTTTCCCTGTTAGTCATGGGGTTTTATGCTATTGTCTCATGTCTCTTCTAAAGCTTTAGAAGCTTTAGTTCATTTAGTCATTACTCGAATATATGTTTACACTGTCTGCTCATTCCTTACTTGTATGGTGCAACCTGTTTTGTCATTTTTGTTGCCCTTCTCCATCTTCTCTGGCTGCCAAGTTGCACATTATCTTTTTGTGATAGGGAGAGTGTCTGTACACAACATTGAAAATGTGAGGTCATGTTATGGTTTAATTTTTTTTCTCCCCTTCCTTTTCTAATACTGTTTTCATGACTAACATTGAGATCTGCCCTATTGTTTTCACACACCTACTTATTCTTCAGTGGTGCAAGACATGATAGAGATCATTGCTGTTTGCACAGAATAAGACAGTTTCCCGCCTATGTATTCTGGATCTATATTGAATTCCTCTTGCTGGTATAGTTAGGTCTGACCATTCACCTTCATTGTCTGTCTTCTATGTTTCAGCCAATTAAAAATGAGTTTATACCTTCACTGCAGCTTAGCTTCCTCAAGGATCTCTTTGAAAACTTATGTAGACTCTATTATGTTCATCTTCTCCACAGACTTCTAAATTCTTTTTTTTAAATAGGTCCATTAATTTTGTAGGAAATAGTTTTCTTAAGAAAATGTTGTCTCTCCTGAGTAAAGCATATTTATTCCCATGCCCAGAAAATTCTCTTTTCTAACCAGTCTCTACAGAAGGCCAGTATAGAAATCAGGCTTTTAAATCCTCAGTTCTCTGGATCTTTCTCCAACCACCCGCCCCCCCCC
>VZRR01003963.1:1311529-1377563 GCA_013398015.1 Oreocharis arfaki
CATCACTCCAATAAAATTCACTTATTCAGTGAATCATCTGTAGGAATAAATTATTATTACCCCTATTCTTACTTTATAAGTACCTTTAGTATATTTGTTGCACATCTATTTACCACTGCTTTGTTCGCTTAACATGAGAAGTATGTAGTTGTTAGTACTTCTTTCAAAACTTACTATTACTTTACTTTGCACTAAAAAAACCCAGCCCATAACCAACCTACCAAACAAAACTAAACAAAAAACCTCAGTCAAAACCCCCTAAAATACCCAAATATCCCCAAACTGCAAAACTAGCTGTGGTAGTTAATATATTTTAGGGGTCATATCACTCCTGATCCAGGAATGGCTCAGTAGGTGTGAAATACGAAAGAAAAATTTGGCCTAGGAATGAATTCTCATAAATAAAATGCATGCGCTTACTCTAGACTCTTTCTTTTTGAATGAAATTACAATAGGCCTTTTCCCTATTTTCCCCTTACAGATACATATTTGTACAGAAGTGTAACTATCCTGGCACTAAATCCTCAGGAGATGGTACTTGAGAATTTTTAAGAATTTCGCAAATCAGTGCCACTGTTTAGTTAATAAATAGTTATCTATCTATCTGTCTTTCTTTCTATCTATCATCTGTTTGTCTATCTATGCATCTATCTAGCTACTTAAATTGCTCTGAGAATTTCTTCAGGCAACTGGTAATTTCGTCTGTGACCCTTTATGAGGAAAAGGGAGTGTGACGGTTTCTCTCTAATAGTCTGTGTAACTGGAAGAGACTAAAGAGTCTTTAAAGAATGGTTTGCTAATAATATTCTTTATTCAAGATAAGTGGTCTAATAGCTGTCATCATCATTCTATAATTTTAAACCAGAAATTTATTTTCTGTTTCAAATAAGACTATTTTATTTTATTTTATTTTATTTTATTTTATTTTATTTTATTTTATTTTNACAGAGAAGTGCAATGGTGAGACTCTTGGAGGTGAGGAAATGTAAAGACTTTTGGATTCTGAGAAAGCAGAGCTTGAGAAGAAACCCTAAAATTGTAAGACAGGTAATTTGTCTGGATGGTCACGATTTTTCAGCAATTGAACTCTTCTGAATGGAACACACAACACAAGTGATGAAAAGGTGAGGTGGTGGGTTGATCTGAAGCCAGACTGGGGTACGACATGAGCAAGAAATTTTCGGTGATTTTCACCTCAGGTTAGGAGGCTGATGATGAAATCTATTCAATATAAATTCCATTAAATTGAAAAAGGAGTGCTTTCCAAATCTGAACATGAATTTAGAGGTGGGTGGTTGAACAGCAGTAGAAATAGGTGTTGGGGCTTATCATTCCAGTAAAATTTCTCTTTACTTAAAATCTAGGAAGGTCAATGACTCTGAATCAATAAAAATACATCAATCATTTTCCTGAATAAATATGATTAAATCAACAGTAGTTCAAGCCTGCTACATTTGTACAATGCCTGGTAGGAGAGATACCCAGCTTCTGAGAACATCCACTGCAATTAACAGAAATGAACGTACTAAATGTGTTGTGGGTATTAATCATCTCTTCCATATGTGAAAAGCATCTGCTATTTCTTTCACTCAATTTAAGTGCTTACATTTCATTGTATAGGTAAAATAAACAAAACAAAGATCTGAGGAAGTTGATATAGTAATTGAGATTTGACAACACCTCTATTGAATGCATTTGTTTTAGCCAAAATACAAATAAAATGTATGAGTCTTGTTATTTAAAAAAAAAAAAAAAAGAAATATTGTGAAAATAAAAAAAAAATGAAGGTTTTGGTCCTCAATGTTCAATTTTCTATCAGTAATATTGAATATAAGAAATGTCTTCCTTCGTATGCATCTCATCTGTTCTAAGATTGGCTATGGCCTTGAACCTTGGAGGTTCTGTCCTTTTTCCAAGGATCTGTCTTGCTGTCCCTGTCATCAGAGGTGTCTGGTTGAGCTCTGACATTCTCAATCTTTCACATTTTAATTTTTTAACTTCACAGAGTGTTGAAGGAACTTTTTCTGGTGACCTAGATGTATCAGATCCGGAGTCTTATTATCATAAATTGTAATATTTGATAACTGTGGAGAAACAAGAAGTTGGCAAGGATGGCCTAAGCTGCCAAAATGTTCTCCAAAAGAAGCATAATGCAACTACTTATGTCACAGTGACCATGTTCAGAATTCACGGAGGCTGTTAATCCCTAGAGATGAAATGGTTACAATATAGAATTGATTTAAACTCACAGTGAAGTCCAGAAAGGTGAAGTATCTCTGTCCTAAGTTTCCAATGGTTAGGAATAAATACGATAAAGATTATCTGAAATAAACAGAAGAATGAATATTTAATAATTTTTATATGTGCAAAGTGCTCTGACTTCTACGTATAAATGCAGACTCTTAGAGTGTTTTCACATTGCATCTCTCGTTTTGATAGAGGTGTCTTCTCCAACCAAACCTCTCAACTGTCCCTCTGCTTTGGTTTACACCACAGATCACTTTGGTTTGCACAAGCTGCCTTCTTTCTTCAACCAGACTAGACGACATGGTGCAGAACCACACTCACAGAGGCCACAAGGAGGCATCGGGCTGGCTGTGTCACCCCTCATCCTGTCTGATGCCGAGCCTCCTGCAAAGATCAAAGTGTGGATATACTTACAGTAGAGGAAATAACCACTATTTTACTATACAAATGTGTTCCCAGAGTGTGTCAGTGTTTGCTAATGGAGTCAAAGCCTTAAACTCCATGGAGACAAGACCAGCAAATGTTTTTAGCCACTTGAAGTAACAACTAGAGGGAAAAAAATGGGTGGACCTCATCTGTCCTGTGAGTAGTCAAGAAAATGTGCCACTACTGCTTAGGAGTTTAGACAGCCAGAATGAACCTGGGATCAGACTGTCACCCACCCAGGTACATAAGTAGTCTGGAGAAACACATAAAAAGTTAAAACAGAGGTATTTTATATACTTTCAAGCAAATTTCTCATTAAAAGTATCACTGTACTGGGGCCTGCAAAATGTTTAATGATTTTTTTAAAAGTAGTTTTATTTTCATACTGCTCCCTCACCAAAAATCTACATAACTTGAAGTATATTCTGATCCTTCTCTAGCATGATTCCATACTATCCTTTCTGTTGGGAGTAGTTCCATGCCACCACCCTGTCAACATTTATGAGATGTTATAGGTTTCTGACACACAGGAGAAATGAGAAGCTTAGCAGTCCATGTGCTAAGATGCAGAAATCTTAGGTATTGCCAAGAATTTATATATATTAGTGATGGGAAAATTGAAGCACTGAATACCCTTTTGTATTTTTAATATGTTTACAATCAAGAAAAATGTTGCATTGTGATACATCTTACTGTAAGAGGAAACATCAACTTTTGAGGAGAAGATAATCTGGTTAATAAAAAATGGGAAAAATTATGTTATATCTAAATCAACTACCTACATACTGTATTAACTTCTGCCATAAAACCTTGATAAACAGTAAAGGTAGAAATGTTTCCAGTTAAAAGCTTTATCAAAAGCCCTGAGGCTTTTCATGGAAACAAAACCCCAAAATGATTGCATTAAACTTTTGATAAAGGATAAAATACAGTACAAATGCATAAATCACCTTGTTAGTACAAACTGAAGTATAAACTGCTGGAAGAAACCCCTTCAGGTCTGAATAAATAAGCCATTTTCTGGAAGATAGTTTTATTTTTGACATTTCAAAGCCAAAGGAAAACAGTTATTTCTAAGGAAAATTTCTTAAGATATGAAGGAAGCTACTTCTTTTTTAGATGCACGAAAGTGTTTATTAAGACCTCTTTTCTTATTGATTTGTTCCTGCAGGTGAACATGAATAAACATACACAATTGACTTAATTTTATGGACATACTGTTAACATATTGTAACAAAGTATGCATGTGAAATAATTATGGCCTTACCTTGCTTTGAAATGGATAGGTTTCCTTTCTGTCTTTCTCACAGCTATATAGAAGGAAATAAATGGTTTTAAAATGGGAGAAAATATGAAATCAAGTATCATTGTAAATTGGAAAACAAATTTCTTCAAATTATGGCTGAGAAGCTATTTTACAGGGTCAAACAGAGAGTTCCAGAGCTTTGACTTCCTCTGCATTATTAATAACCTTATTATTATTTCTTTGAGGAAGGTACATTTGTTTTTTTATAGTTTCCAGACGCTCTTGATCATAACTTTCAGGTCCAAACAGAATCTATAACTGAATTTTTTGCCTGAAACCCATTGCAGCTGCAAAAGTTAAATTGCGTGCTTTCATAGGAATATGTACTTACCGTAAGCATATGCACTCTTTCATCCACAATTCACTTGTTTTATAGGCATTAATGCAACGGGTGAAATCTTCATACTTAGGTTCCGCACTGATAGAAATAATAGACTAATAACCCCTCTTAACATTAGTCATTTCTGTGAGCTAATGATCCCTTTCCTTGGAGGAAATCATCTTTTACAAAGTCTGCCACGGTCTCGAACGATTGAAGCTTCAGATCAGGCTGTTGAACACTAATGGATTTATCAATTTCTTTTTTTTTTTTTTTTTCTCTCTTTAATTGTTTCTATAACTCCTCTACCACCATCTAATTCTGGATATTCCTAAAAAACTGTTGGAGGGAGGTGGGTAATTTTTAAAACAAATCAGTAAACAGTGGAACAGCAACATTCTCTGTTTGCAAAACAGATGCTTCTATCTCTTGTCAAACTCAGCTGGGTTAGACAGAGCTTAGCTATGAAATCGTGCAGCAGTGTTCTGTCCCTTTGGCTGTGGGGTGTTGGTTTGCCTGCTTCAATAGTCTGTTATGTGCCCTTTCACGCTTTTCTATTTTCACCCCATTGGGACTTCCTGGTGGGAGATGTGCTCAAATATTAGATATGCTTGCTGTATTTGAGTCGCTTAGATTTATTGACATCTTTTAAACCAGGAGACCTAGACACTGAGCAGTGTGTGTGTAGAGGGATCATTTAATGGAAAATTACACTTCCTGTAATGCGGTGCTGGATGTCTTCAACAATGGTCATGGCAAGTATTCAGGCAAGTCTAAATGGATCTCCAGAGTCTCAGGTTATTAAACTTGTGTTTCCTATGGATTTTGCTGGGGTGCTGATGAAAACAAACAAACAAACAAACAAAAAACCCAAACCAACCAACCAAAACAGAATAACCTACCACACAACAAAGGGAACAAGCATACAGCTTTTCAGTGACGGAAGGAAAATAAAAATCTGTGGAAAAGCATCCATAGTGGATAATGCATTATTGATAAGAGTAAACCAAAAATAATTTTTGTTCTTTCCTCACCATTAGACAAAATGAAATTCTGAGCAACCATAAAGACCAAGAGTTGAGCATAAACACTCCTGTATAATAGCTCACACCCTTTTGTGTGAGATATAAAACTGTTGTTTTGGAGAATTTGCATTCAGAGACAGTGAATCGAATCAATTACACTAAGACATCATATTTTTATTCTTTTGCTGTATACATTACAACATACAGAACACAAAGAAACCTCACTCATCTCACAGAATTTCTGAACAGAGGTACAAACCAACACATTAATTATAGACTTATAAAATTGATATTAATCTTTTTTTTTTCTAGTATAGATCATTTTTTTTATTGCCACAAGTTGCCATAAATTGCTCATTAAACTTCAACCATTGCAATGCAATGCTTGCTACCATTTATAGGCAAAGCTCTCCAAAGTATAATTAGAGGGAGTATTATGACACAGAACAATGGAGACAATTATTTTTGAAGTTTATTAATGCTAATTAGCATATGGCATCTACGACAGCTGCTAGTACTTCATTGCTAAATACTGAGGGACTAATTAGTGTTTGATGTTAATTATCTTCTTTTGCATGTGCATTGTCCTTAGATGCATATGCACTGTCACCACTGGGCTATTAAAAATCTGGCCTAAGCCTTCTTGCAGTGACAGGACACAGCATTTAGATTTTGCAGACTGTACAGCACAGCTCTCTAATGTGCCCTTAATAGCCACTACATGACTTTTAACAAGGCAAACTCACAAATTCCCATTGCATTACATCAGAAAATTTATTTTAAAAGTAGCTGAATAATGTATAAATTGTTTAAAATTGACAGTTTCTAGCACTTTTACTGATAGAAGCAGCAGCCTGAGAGATTAAAAAAGTCAAATCCAACAAACTAAAGAAGAGAGAAACAGAATTTCACAGGCTTATGCAATGTTATCTCCTATTTAATCTCTTTAATTCTGATTATAGATAAACTTCCTTTTGTTTCCTACAGAGATCCCTGGTCTCTGTGTATAATAATGTCTGTCTTAGAAAACTTTTTTGGAAGTTGGAGTGCTATTAAAAAAAGAAAAAAAACAAAACAATTAAGTCATCTTATCACCAGCTAGCAAGGAGGAAATAAGCATATCTTCTCTCTTTATCAACAGATTATTGTTACCTTACAGATGAGGTTATTACTTAAGACCATTTTTTCCCCAGGACATATTAGCATTCCAATGAGAATTCCCCATGTCAATCATAAACAGTATTTATTTGGTGGTTAATAAAAATTGGCTTTAGTGGAGCTATTTTCCTATATAATTAAAGAATATTCATTTCCTTAAACAGTGGGAAAGGGACATAAAAGATTAGATCAGAGAGGAGAAAAACAAGTCAAAAAAAGCAAAGTTTGGTAGTCAAGTCTTTTGTGTTCATCGAGGTTGCCCTTCACTGTGACAGTAAGTATGTTGGTAGAAAACAGAAGGAAAGAGGAGAGGTGACAAAGGACAGGGATCACCACACAAGCTGTTAAAAGAGAAAGCAAAACAGTAAGAAAAAACAAACCAAAACAAACAAAGGATGATAACAGAGGACTGAAAGGTGAGGAACATGTGAGGGAGATTCTTGGTGACAAGCAGCGAAGAGTTTGAAAATTATGAAGATTGAAACTTACTGTCCTCCTCAATTTGATTTTGAGCTTGGCCTCCTTTCCCACACAGTTTATAGACCTAGGTAAAAACCTTTGATTTATGAAATCATTTTAACACTTCAACTACCTTGACAGATATTGTCAGTATTTAACTGACTTAACATTGTAGGCAGAGTTTCTGAAGCAGGAACAAGTGCCTTGGTTATGCAGGGACAGTTAATGTTAGTTCATTACACAGGAAGGATTTCTTTCAAACAGCTGGTCTGCCATGATGCTTAAAATTTTTGAGCTTAAAAGACTGATTAAGAAAATATATATTAAATATTGATGATGCTTTGTGTGAAATTCAAAGCCTCTGAGGTTTGTTGAATACACAGGATAAGAAAAGGTAAAATTTTAAGAGCTTTCTGATCCATGACTGAAATATCAGTGTTGTTATTTCAGGTGAATAATGAGGTCTTTGATAAAAAATGAATTTTTTACTGAAATTCAAAATAAATAAAAAATAAATTAAAAATAAATAAAAATAGGGTTCAATGGTGTCCTTTGCAAGGATAGATTACTCTATTAATATGATCGAAAAAGCAATACATCAATAATAAAAAAAAAAAGTGACCTCTTCCAATGAAATTCAATTCAAAAATCTAGCAAAAGTGACACAGGGATTAAATATAGTGGAATGACCACAACAAAGAGAATGTGCATGGAAAGATGCAAGAAATGCAGCAGATCAGCTCTGCAGCTAAATAGTACAGATAGAAATGACTTAGTACTATCTGCCACTTCATGTATTCTGGTACTAATTCCTGCCAGGAATATTAGACACTGTGGTAGTATAAGAGAAATGGTCTGTTAGTCCAAAGCTGAAGTGTCATATCTGTTTTCAGCTGTACTCTGCTGTATACAATAACATATTGCCATAAGCAGTAATAGCTATGCTGAAAGCATTAAAGGGAAAATATTTAGAGGGGTTTATAGGGTAGGTACATCCCCACAGAAAAACTGTAACTAGGCAGATAAATAGCAGACTGCAAAGGATAAAGTTCATAACAGTTCCAGGCAAGAGAGCCCTGCATATGAAATAATCGTATCATACATTCAGACTAACCAAAATTTGGACTTTCTGACTAAGAAAAGACTAGATTAATACAGAAATATACTCCATGGAGTCTCAATGGACATTGGAACACAGCTGAGATATCCACACTGTCCCAGTTCAAGTCCTTAGGAAAGTTTTCTGAAATTCATTTTTGACTGGGAAGGCAGATTGCTCCTTGGTTCATTCATCAGCTGGATAAACCCATCAGGAACTCATTAATTGATTACAGAAGCAGGAAGATGGTAATATTTCCTTGTGTGTAATCTAAAGAGAGTTAAAGGAAAGGGGGAATATTTTCTTATGAATGCTGTGATCACAGAATCACAAAATGGTTAATTTCTGAAGAGACCACACTGGGTCAAAATCGTGCAACGCAGTTGCATTCAGAAAGTTCTCGAAGAGTTCTCAACTAGAGAAGTTCTTATCCCAGTTCTTTGTGAAAAATGAAGAAAATCAGTCTTATGTTCCTTTAAAATATCACAGTATAGGGTCTTCTGAGTATAGGTCTTACACCTATATTCATTGCTTGCATGCTCTATTTGTGCCAGCTAGGCATGCAGGCAGGTTTTGCAATTAATTTTTCTCAGTGTGCTTGTGGGGTTTGGCTCTGAGCAAACCCAAGTGATGGTGTTTGCCTTCCCGAATCATCCGAGTGGGATGGAGCCCTGCTTTGCTGGGAAGGGCTGAACATCTGCCTGGTCATGGGAAGTGGTGAAAGAATCCTTTTTTTTTTGCTTTGCTTATGTGGGTGGGTTTTCCTTTCCCTATTAAACTGTCTTTCTCTTAACCCATCAGTTCTCTCACCTGTATTTTCCCACCGCTCCCCCATCCCACCATGAGCAGTGAGCCAGAGTCTAGATGGGGCTGAGATGCCAGCTGGGGTTTAAGCAGGGCATTTATAATCTGGACACTACAGTAAACGACAGGGAGACTGTAGCTCAACAACCGATCCACTGGCATTTTTCATCCTATAAAACTAAAAATTATGTCTTCTAGAATTATGCTACATTTATACCTACATTGTATGAAAGGTAATATTACACATAAATCTTCCCCAAGATTTAAAAGGGAAATAAATATTTGTGTGCTACCTGATATACCAAGAAATTTTAAATATATTTTTGAGATTCTGAGTATCTCTTATTATGGTCTAACACATTTTTCAGGCCACTTTTCCCTAGAAACAAGATATGAAAGTAAAGTTACTATTCAGTCTTTAAATCAGTGCTGACAGAAACTGTCCTACTGAGTTATAAAACACTATGAAAACACGGCCTAAAGAAGGGCTGAACTGGTAATGATTTAATTTAATTCAGTGCAACCAGCTGTTAAAATCATATCTTATTCCTAAAATACCCTGGCTGCAGCTAAAATCAGTATTTCAGAGAGTGGGGAACCTGGGGGAGGAGAAATGATCGCCTTGGGATTAGATCCTCAAGTCATTCCTTAGTGTATCTCATTTTTGTTCTTGGTTTTATTTTGCCAATAATATCACAGCCATTCTGGATTTAGAAAGCTTTTTATGACTCTGAAATGTCAAAGTAAGAAAACACTCAACTTTGACATCCCATTTTGCTTCATTTATTTGAACACTGTCACCTTGGCTCATGCATACAATATGCAATCATTAGACAATTGACATCGACCTGAAACAATAAATACAAAAAAATTAGATTTTCTCGATATATTTCAGGCAAAGAATGCTGAAGCACTAACAACAGCAGTTTTGTGGTGTATATACCCTGATGATACCATCAACGAACTGCCAGAGCTGTAAAGGGGAATACTCTGAGCTTGAGGATTACAGCTACTCTGATTATAGTTGAAAACAGAGGGAAGATTTCAGTTTTGAGGGAAAAAGAATATTGGTGTCCGTGAACTAGTCCTGCAGAATGCTTTGTAGACAGCTTCCCATATATCTTTGCAGTTGGAAATAACTAGATAATGGAAAAATATGCATAAACAAAAACCTTAGGGGTGTTAAAATGTCCAAGAAAATACCATTTATATTTAAAAAAAGGCTTGTAAACAAGACATTTAAAATTCAAGCTTAACTTCTAGAGTGCGTATTTTACACTTCTATATTGTGGTTTTACTTTTAATGGGGAAGAGTTTTTTCTTGGTTTCATGGGTCTGGAAAAAAAAATACTTTTGAAACTTATACACCAATTTAAAAGCCTGAGGGCAGAAAAAGAAAATTCTAGTTTTTAGTAAATAAATCTTATCTTGTAAATTATTCTTTGGTTAAATTCATTGAGTCTTACATGTGAAGAATACAAGGTGATATCCAAACGGTGACTAATAGTACAAAACAGATAATGAAGTATCAGAGTGCTTTGCTAGCAAATTTTTCATAATCATTAACTCACTTTCCCCAAGGGTTTACTTAGCAGCTTCAAGGGCATAGTTCTTTTTAGAAGTAAACAACAACAAAAAACACCTTCTCTGAAAAAAAGCCAAACCTCCTACTGTTCTGAGGGAGAAAACACTTCTAAGAAAAGCCCATGTACAAGAAGGCAAGTATTTTTCAGGAACAAGTAAGCTAGCATTTCCTTTTGCTGATATAGTCTAGGTTTTATCCTATGCTTGGCCAGTTGTCAATCAAGAGCAGAGAGCTTGAAATAGTTCTTGGATTTTTCCTTCATTCCATATATCAATCCTGTCCAGATGAAATTTCTTTGTAAAATACTCAGAAATACTGGCAAATATTTCCAAAATAATTTCCCCCTTATTCATTCATCTGAAACCAAATCTTCTGCCTCTTTCGTACCTCTCTTCTACCTCTACCTTTTCTTCATCTTATTTCTTTTTCTCCTTTTCTCCTCTACTTTTGTGTCTACCTGTTGTCCTCCTTGCCACTTTTCTCTGTTCTCTTTTATTTTCTCATGCTGACTTCATTGTCCATCTAAAGTGAGAAACAGAGTACAGGAAGGATTGCTTACAGTAGCTGCAGGTTCTGCTAACTCTTGCATAGCAGTTGGAAGACCAGTGAAAGTCAAAATTGTGAGAATGAAGATGGAAACCAAAAGTTCAAGGAACAGTAAACTAAAGCAAGCACCAAAAGGATGGTGATTTATGAGGAAAGAGGAGGACTGCTTTTTATATTAAGCCTCTAACAGACAACAGAGAGTGTTCTTCTGGCTAGTGGGACATCAGCGGGGAAGGAAAGGTTTATAGAGTGTGTCTTGTCTGTTTTCCTGCACATTCTTTTATATGCATTTTTCCTGCATATAGTTGTAGTTATATTCCTGATTCTCATTAGGGGAGCATAAAAATACCGGAGACCAATACCGAGAAAAGCTGCATTATTACAAATTTTAGCAGCAACTTTACTGAAGTTGTCTGCAACACAAATATAAGTTGTGACAGGCTCATATCCAGTGCAATCTCAACACTAATACATTAGAAAAAAACTCCAGCAACTCGATTTCTGGGGTTTTTTTCCCTTATGCAGTTTCTAGTCACATAGAAGATAACTTTAAGTAAGGAACTAAAAAACGTATTGGGTGAATTTCTACTATGAAACCATTACTGCTCTTTCCTCATCCTGATATCAGTACTATTGGAAGGGAAAGGAGTATCTGTAATAGAATATTTAATACATTATATGCAAGAATTATTTGTAGAGCAGAGTACCTCCTTGGAAATCCCAATTCATGCTCATCCCAAAAGGTTGTTGGAAAAATGTTCCTAAATTAGCTTGACTTGATAAGACAGTCTACATTAGTAAGATAGGCAGTAGAGCCAGCCCATTTGTGATTCACAGTACAGAAATTCAAATATATACAAAATAACTTGGATATTGCCTGAATAATATTGTATTCCCTATATACATAGGGAATGTTTTGAATGCAGATGTATTTCACACCTGCAAATACAGAAGTTGTGATTAACTTTAGTGAAGCTGGTCTGGTAGGGGAGGCTTGGTTCATGTGCAATTTTAGTTATTTATTAGCACGATGGGGTCTAGAGGGGGAAGTGAAAACATTCCTTACTCTCAAATTCTTCTTTATTCAGTAATAAGGGACAGTGAAGAGGTGTTATCTGATTATCTTTTTTTTTTTTTCCACAAAAGAATTGGTACTGTTCTGTCCCAAAAGCTAGAGAAAGGTAGATATATTGTCACTCAGGAATTGAAAGAACCCATTTTAAAACATTATATTTTATAGCAGCTCAAAATTCTCCACTTATTTTTCTTGTAACTTTACTTATATCATGCCCTACAACTGTAAGTAATGAGTTTCAAATAAACTTTATAAATAAAAATTCTAATTACAGAAATACCTAAATTTGCCAAAAGTGGTAAACGGCAAAAAAGCCTGCACTTCAGCTTAAAAAAATGTGGTTCTTTTTGCATCAGTGCAAAACGAGAAATGTTTTATAGATACGAAGATCAACCGAATAATCAATCTCATAAAACACCTACAGAATGCACCATCGTTCAGCTCTTCAAGGTTTCCATCTCTCAGGTGGATAGTAGTCTGAATTTTTCTGCATATTAATTTTGTCTTTTACCCTTCTAAAATTTTTGTTCGGTGTTTCTTTTTGTTGTTTGTGGTTGTTTGGGTTTTTTTCCCGTTTTGTTTTACTTTTACCTTACTTTGAAATAAACAGTGAGAAAATAATAAGGAAGGGCACATACATTCACTGGGCATGCATTCATCACAGAAACTTCTCTAGTGCAAAAGTCAGTTATGGTACAGTGAGAGTAGAAAACTGTGAGGAGGATGTTAATTGGCTACTAATCAGAAGTGCAAATGTATAATAAGCAAAAACAGTTCTTTGGGGAGAACATGAAATATTTATTCATCTTCTCAGCATATACATTCCCTTCTCATTCCTCTTTTCATTAACTCCGTGCTGCATCTATCCGAGTTCTTCCCCAAGGACATCCTGCTGTCATGCTCTTTAGTGACCAGTATCTGGTGAGTTTACACTCTGAGGCAGGCTCATTACTGAGCAGTGTCTTCTTCTTCCCATTTCATAATTGACAGAAGCAAGGGTAAATTATTGTGTTTCATTATTCAGTATTTCTTAGTAACAAAAAAAAAGCCCAGAGTAGAAGTACTTTCTTCTACCATAGAGGTAAAGGACTTAAGACCTTTTCAGTCAACAGGAAATGAGTGAGGCTGGAACGGTCTTTGTTTCAATTTTAAGGTACTAGTTTGAAGAGTACCGACTATCTTGTCAAGGATACGGCATAGACTTGTGGTGTGTTCCTAAATTGCTTTCCTTAATCTCAACTTCTTGAAATGAGAGAAGTTAAAATTACCATCATTGATATACTTAAAACTATATATAAGTCAATTCAAAAAGGCAACAATCATATTATTCCAAAATTAAGAATTTCATATTTGAAAGGAGAAAAAGAAAAAGTGCAGAATGAAAATAATAATGAAAACTTTACAGTTTTGGAACATTTTATGGACAACAATATAAATGCTTTGTTTAATAACAACCTTTAAAATACCTCAAAGAAAAATGTAGAGATGTTAGTACTAAGATAGATGGGCATTACATTTATAATACTTTTTGAAGGAGAAAAAGGATAAAAACAACAATAATCTAACAAATGAGCTAGGGATATACCTTTATTTCAAAATATGCAATCATTCATCTATCTCTTGAAAATGAAAATTATTTTGCCATGATAATAACAAACACAAAGTCAGACCTTTAGAGAAAAAATACAAAGAATTCATTAGAAATGCCATTTGCTTTGCCAAAGCTTTGAGAAGCCAATTCAGGATGTGTGCTGAGAGGCTGAGAGACCTGTGATTGTTCAGTCTGGGCAACCTCAGGTCAATAAAAAGTAACAAAGCCAGACACTCCACCTTAGTGCCTAGTGGAAGAACAAGAGGCAGTGTGCACAGATCAAAACACGCAAATTCTACCTGAACACATGAAAACACTTTTCTACCCTGAGGATGGTCAAACGATGGTGCAGGTCTGTGACTCTGTGATTTCACTTGGATACTTTTAAAAGCCAAGTATCCATGGGTGAAATGGGCTTTACTGCAGTTCCAGAGGAGGTTGGAGAAGAAAGGGGCAGAAGTAGGAGCAATAATTTAAGAAAACACCCCTCCACTGGAAAGAGGAAAATTTTATTTATTTATAATCCAAAAACTGGTTGGCAATTCTTGGAAAGTTATCACCTGTCCAGCTTATCAACTGATCAATTATTCCTGTGTGCTTCATCATCTTCTCACTGCTTATGCTCATTAAAATTACTGGATTTTTATAGATGAGTGAAGCCTACTTCTAAGAAGTCTGCTTATGTCAACATGTATGAAGTAAATTATAAACATTCTTATCCTTGTATAGTTTCATTTCCTGTGATTAAATTTTTCTATCTCAATTTCCTCTTTATTTGAATTTTCAGAATATTATCATGGGATAATATTTTCTGTGTGAATTACTGATCAATTAATGTTTATACACCTTACTGTCCTTGGAAGTATGCATAACTGTTTAGAATATTTATTATAAAGTAGTTTAATAGTTTATTTCTGTATCTCAAAGAAATACACAAATGCAACTAACTTGGCAATGGCCTCTCTCTACCTCATGTAGAGGCAGTTCAGAAATATAAACTAGAAACAAAACTTGCCAAACAAGGCACTCAGCTTTATTTCCACAAAAAATCAATAAAATTTAATGCCTCCACAATAGCAGTAGTAGAACCAGACTTGTGTGTTAAGACTGGTTATTAAAATCTTCCACAAAAGCCATCCAGGAAGAAAATTATTTTTATCACTCTGCTAAAGTGATGCTCTTTTTAAAGTGGTTAAATATTTTTGCAATATGTAGTATAGCAATGTGGGAAAAAAAAAATGTAGTAGTAGGTAAAAGCATGCAGAAAGCATTACTTTTACCAGCACTGGGTTCAAACTAGGAATTCCAAGTGCTCAGTATTACTAATGTATTAATATAAAATTAGAAAGGTTAATATAAATGTAGCCAAATTTGCACATAGAAATAACTTGATGCTTACAAAAGGCAAAACTAATTCATCAGTATGACAGTCTCCTCTGTTTGATTATGATAAAGAATGGCCACCCAGATGCAGAATTTAACCCAGGTGTCAGACCCAGGCTGGAAGAACAAGAGTGTCAGGTGGTGCATGGAGATGCTGGTCCCAGTGTGGCACTCACCGGATTGAGGCACTCACCTGTGCAGGAAGCTGGGCCTCCCCCCAGTGCAGGCACAGCCATCCCCTTCCCTCTTCAAGGGAAGGAGGAACCCCACCTCACCAACCAGATGTGCACCTAGGGGGCACCCAAGGTAAGTGATGAGGAAAGTGGCAATACTCCAAAGAATGGTTCACATGCAGTTGCTTTTTTTGTGTGTGGCTTTTCCTTTCTGTTTTTGGCTTTGTCTTCTGTCTCCTGTAAGCTGAGTGAGAGCCTCTCTTCCAGTGCATTTAGACTACTGAAAACACTTGCTCCCTGAATAAAATAAATCAGAAGGGACACTTTTGTGCCAGCTTATAAAGTAAACAGATTTTCTGAGATGTTTGGTATGCAACACAAAATCATGGTCTAACTGTTGATGTCCTTTTTGGCATGCCCTGTAGTCTGAGGAGAATCTGCATGTAACTGGAGTGAGACATCCCTGTGTGGGTACTGTAGTGGAGGAAAGTAAAATAGAGGTTGATCATGCCTGAGACAGTTCATCAGGGGCTAGGTATGAAACTTTAACTTTGTGTAACTGATGTTGTGTAAAAATCTGCAGTATTCCCTAGGGAACCCGTTACTTCCATATTCACTTGTAAATGTTTCCTTATGTGTGCAGCTGTTTACAGTTCTAAGTATGCTATTTGTCTGGGTGTGGGGCAACTAAATTGCTATCAAGTCATTTTTAGTTGAACTTCCAGTTCAGTCCCTAATAAATAGGATACTTTTAAAAAAAATAATAACATAGGCTTGATGCTCTGGTCCTGATATTTGATAGATTTCACAGCATTACATAATTACCGGAAAAGACATTATCTTCTAAGACTAGGAATAATTTTCTCTAGGGATTTTTTATAGTAACAGTGTTGCTTTAATTTCAGGCAGGTTATGGTGCAGATAGAAAGTTGACAAAAGTATTCAAATTCAAATAATAGACTTCATTTGCCTTTAGACACTATGAAATTTCCTTCCCCTCCACCTGTTAAAGAGAGCATCAACTCTTTACAAAACTTAAATTTTGGAAATATTAGTTATTTTTATAAGTTTAACTTCCTTTTTTTTTTTTTTTAAATTTTTCCCTTAATCTAAAGCACTGCACATGTCTCTAGAAATAATCAGTTACTATGTCTTGCTGTAGTTAGGAACTGCTTCTTCCTGTAGAGTGTTTGAAAAATAAGCACAGGTGCTTCTTACCAGATACTCCCTCCCATGGCCATTTCGGTGCTGCTGTTTCTGGTTTTGTTTAGCTATAACATTGACCTAGCTTCTTAGTATTTCACTTATTTATTTATATACCACAATATTTTACCTCCTCCTTTTCAGGCTTTTTCACTTCCTTTGGCAGATGGAGATTTTTTCCCAAACTCAGAATAAGCTACCAGGTATCTTCCAGCTACTTGTTTTTACTGCCTTTGTTAAAATCATGGGGAAACAAAATCAATACTTTTTTTTTTTTTCCTATGATTTATTGTGAAGAGGAAAGCAAACTAATATCTTAATGCACTAGTTGTACATAATTCCATTTGCAAAGCACCCTTTCAAATTTCCCTATGACTAAACGATTCAAATTGCTTTCTTTTGTCTTTGTTTATGGAGTTTTTTGGTCTTTGCCTATTTGAGAGCTTTGTACATTCAGGGTAATGTTAACATCAGTGCACCCGTTATTTATTAAAATAAATTCTCTGTGTATTTCTCACTTAGGGGATATTGTACTGAAACATCACAGGAATAAATACATAGATGCACAATTTACCGTTGTGGTGGTTGTCTATTGATTTGTTAAAGATAACTTGACTGAAACCCAAAAATTACTCATGGTCATGTACTCCACCTTTTCTACTTTTCCTCCTGTAACACACACTAAAGCGAAATTTACCAACCAACCCCTTCATTCTTGAAACCCATTCTTTCAGTATTTGTTAAAATATCAAAAATACACAACTATTTTTAGTCAGAAGTGAACACCAGAGTCTGATGCAGGAAAAAATGTCCATAATGCCTTCTTCTAAGCTCACTATCCTTAAACAATGAGGGAATGGTCATCTTTTCAGACAAGTATAATTTGTATTTTGCCATCTATTTTAAATATTTGAAGACTTATTATCTATTTTTCTAGGGGAGTTGATTTCTAATGGCATAGAGCAATGGGGGTTTATTTTTACTCTAATGTTGACTATGTTTTTTCCTGAATAAAGTTACAGAAGTGACCACACATCACTGCTATCCTTTCCTTACCTAATCATTTTAAAGTCCTGTCCCTTGATGCAATCCACCTTCTAAGAAGGCTACACATTCCTTACTCTCCTATGTTTTTGCAAACAATTTCTGTCCCTAGGGAAAAAATGTGCTTTCAAACTTCTCCAGATACTTTAAATTTTTAAAAAATCTAGATCTCTCTACAGTGAATCCACAATAAAATATTCTGTATTTTCTATCCAGTTTTGTGGATTTGATCTTTGCTTTAATATCAGTGTTTAGTGCCTTGGGATGCTTTCATGCTTGCTTCTAATTAATTTGGTCAGTTTTCACTGCTACCTCGCTAGCTTTAAATTCCTTCAGTTCTTTAATTACAGTTCTTCATTTGAGACTAGTCCTGGGGTGGTTTATTTCTGCATGTGTATGAAAATACTACATTCAGTTTTGCACCCTGGAGTGCTTTTGACTGCAACTAACATCACTTATTCTCGGCCTTTAAGAGCCCAATTGCATTCACATATTAAGGACACACACATCGAATTTCACTGCTGGCAATAGAGAGGACAAAACAGTATCTGTAGTTCAAGGATACAAAAAGAAGGACATCTTAAAAAAAAGTCCCACCGATCTTGTTATGCAAAATAGTCCATAGGTGGTGTCTGTAGAAACTTCATTCTGATCTGACTTTCATCATTACAGACACATCTAAAGCACTGTCTAATCTAGGTTAGACAGTAAGAAAGATTATCTAGAAGTTTAGTGGAAAATCTGAGCTGTTTTGAGTGCACTTGGGAGTCTTTCATCAGAGTGTGTGTGTGTGTGATTAAATCTGTGCTGCAAAGCCTGAGTAAAAGCAGTAATATTGCTACCCTTCCCTTTAACCCCCTGGGAAGGAACACTTGGTGTGGAAGGAGAAAGATCAAAACACTCAGCAGAGGCTTTATAAGACTGGGGCAGGGACCTGAAAAGGAAAGATAAAAGTTGAAACTGAAAGGTGATGAAAGCATTGAGTATTAAACTACAGCCAAAGACCTTTGTAAGAACATGTGACTCCCCTTGCAAAATTTCCTCCCCTTCTCTCTCACATAGGAAGATGTAAAGAAAGATACTATTGAACAGATGAGAGAAGTGGCTTTAGCAGCCTTTTCTCCTGAATCCTGTTATCCCAGACTGGAGGAGCGGCAAACAGCAGCGATTTTGTTACCTTTCTTCTCCTTACGTATATTCAGCATTTGTGCTTTTTATACATTTTATGTAACTTGAAAACAAACACATGTATATAACTGAAAAATAATTATGACATCACAACTGTATGGCAATACATGTAGGTAAATAGCCATACTTTGGATTGTTCTCAGCATAGCATTTATTAATTGATTATTCAAAAATATCCAACTTCCACAATTCCTCAGCCCTATTATTCAAGAAAACTCTTCCAAAAATGACAGAGTGATCCTATTCCTCATAATAATAATTTCAATATGTAAACTGAACTGTCAGTACTGAGAATTCATTTCAAACCACGCCTTCCCGTTGGACTCTTTGGCAGTGCAGAGACATAGAAGTCATGAAAACATCACATGAAATTCACAAAAGAGGGATTCCAGATCAGCAAGCATCCCTTCACAACCAGTATTCCCAGAAGAGGCAGGACAAGTTCCCAGTGGTGGGTTTTGTGGGGGTTTTCTGGTAGGTGGAGTTGTTATTGTTGTGATGGTGGTGGTTTTTTTGAGATTTTTTTGTGTTCATTTTTAGTACATTAAGCATGGACAGTGGTGTACACTTGTGAACAATACCCAAAGGTGATGTGGCAAAACTGAAAAGAGTATGAATCACTTTCTATATTGGTAAGATACTTTTGCTACAAAGAGAAATGCATATATCAGTGAATGACAAGATTACTTGGTTAGTTCTGCTATGGTCAAGCTGCAAACATCAATGAAACAATTCCCACTTTTATGATAGAATCAGTATGTTTTGCTTAAATGCCTATATGTTGCCAGAAACATCATTATTGATATAGAGGTAAGAATAAGCCTTCCTTGAGTATTCAGCCATCTATTCTTCCGTATTTATTGTGTTTATATGTTCTGTCTTTTCTTAAGGTGCCAGGGAATAATTTATTTTGCATAAAGAAAACAGAGTCAAGGGGGCAGGGAGAAGCAGTGGGTCCATCTGAAACTCAGACCACAACTATCCAAATGTTGAGATTAGAATATGCACTACTGAAAGAACATAATGCTTTTAATGACTTAGTTACCAGAACAATCATAAGCCGTGGTTTATGAATGGGAGAATGATTTTTTAGTAAGCAGTTGTTTTATCTATGACTTATTTTAATAAATGATTTGGTTTTGTATCTCATGATATTAGATGGTTCTCTATAGTTGATTTTAAAACTATGAATGTAACTATTGTACAGTGTCAAGTTTATAGTTACAGCTTGGATGAGACAAGTGTCTACCTCACCAGAGAGGCTAATACAAGGCAGCTGTGTGGAAGAGTGAGTTTTGACATTCAATATTTAGTAACCTGCTAATTAAAAGGGAATGACAAAAGTGAGAGAAGATATTTGCATTAAGTTTTATCTTTGATGTTACGGAAGGAAATAAGACAAATGAAGGCACAAACTCACTGTCCTTTTTGGAAGACCTGATCAGCTAATTGTGTTTAAGATTCTGTCACCACTAAAAAGAGTAATTGATTCATTGCTGTTGATTTTTGGAGGATTTAGTGGGGTTTTGGTGGTTTAGATTAGAGATTTTTTTTTGTTGTAGGGTTTTGTTTTGTTTTGCTTTTTAATGGCTTAGGAGATAAGTTTTTTGAACAGCATTCAGCATGATGTTTTTTTGATGACAAAAAATTAGTTATATCAGAAAGCTTTTATCAAGACACCACTTTTAAAACATTTAAAACTGTGTTTTGGGAAAGAATCCTCTTGCAGTATAAAATGTTTGTAATTATCCCTGTTCAGCTGGGAAATTTACCTAATCCACATTCTTATACTCTGTCTTGGGAAAGATTACATTGTGAAATATGCTGCATCACTAAATTAACATCTGGTCTTATATAGTTTGCTTGGGGCTGAAATAGCTCTTGTGGTCTATAAAAGATGTCAAATACATGTTAAAAAGAAGACTCTTCTGGCCATGATAAAAACCTGTAAAACTTTTATCTTTCCTTCAAAAAGTTCACATGAATTGTCTTGAACACCCCGACCATGTGAGATTTACATCCTTACTTAAAGAAAAAAAGAGACAACCTGCACGCTACTACATCAGAATCTTTTCATAATTGCTAAGCTCTCACACAGATGGGAGGGCAAGCACAGCTAGGAGAATGTTGAGCTACTCCCTTAATATGGAAGCAGTTTCCCCAGCTCTAGCCCTGGATTTTCTGGTTGGTTTTCTTTTGCTCTTCACAAAGGACATTTCCTTTTTTAAGCTTCCTCTGCCGATGTCAGCCACCCTGATTGTCCTTGCAAGAACCACTTTAAACTGACCATGCTCTCCAAACTACAGTTTCTGAGAGGAAATTGAAAACTTGATAGCAGATTGCTTTAACTTATATAGTACATGTAAGTTATTTTATCCTAAGAAACTTGTCTATACATTTTTCTCCTGACACTATACAAAATTTCTTTTTCTAGGAATCGATGTAGATTTTTATATTTTAATCATGCACTTATGATTAGTATCCAAACATCATGTTTTAAGAGTATTCCACTATCTGATTTTGGAAAGCTCCTTCAATAAGATATACTAAAACACTGAAAGCCAGTATAAGTACGAGTTTTATTTCTTGTTCATAGTAGGGAAGGAAAAATCTAATAATCTTGCTAAGAACATTTTGGAAAGAGCAAGTATCTGCCTCAAGAGCAGGAAAAAGCAAAGTGTATGAGCTAAAAAAAACCCCATGAACATGCTACAACAATTTTATATCTTACCAATAAACAGCAACGAATATACGTTCAACTCTGGAAAGTTTTAGAGAAATTCTAGATTACAGAGGCAACTTTGTTAACTCTGTTCTCCAAGCAGAATTTTGCACTTAGTGAAATATGGAGGAAAAATCCCTTGATAGGTTTGACATTAATTTGATTATGGTCAAGTTTTTTAAACTAGATTGCATAAAAACCTTATTTTCTTATAGTTTTATATTTGACATTTATGTTTGTAAGAAGTAGAATGTGGAAAAAAACCAGCATGGGCAAGCTAAATAATACAGAAAATATATAATACTTGAAATACTTGTGGCAAAAGCAGAGAAAAGCATTTTTCAAAAATTTTATAATCTGAGCTGAAGAACTTGCACATTTCATATGTGGTGAAAAAGAGAAAGCGAAAGACAGGAGATGACACAATGAAATTAATTTTCTGTATTGACTTCCTATGGTTACATATATGGAAGAGGGATATAATTAGGGAGAGGGGGAAGTGTTTATTTAACTAGCTGGCTGTTGCACAGAAACATTGTAGCTCTCTTTAAAGAGGCTCCCTCTTGTCAATGTTGGCTTCATCACCCATTCCAGGTATCTGTCTTGAAAGATATATTAACAATACCGAAATTATTCTGGCTGACCCTTGCTTATATTTTTCACTTGGCTGAACAGTCTCAAATCCACCTCCCTGTGTTTCACATGGAAAAAGGTCCTTTCCACATAGTTTTTTACCTTGTGTTCTCTGATCCCCTGAGACAGATTTACTTTTAATTATGTATCAGTGAAATGTTGATGCTTAAATTGTGGTTTGAGACTTCTTCCTTCTGTGTGAAGCTATTTGATTCTCTATGAGGCTATATAATGAGAAAAAAAAATGAAACTTTTAAATGTTCCCTGTCACATATTATGAAGATCAATGTTAAAGTCTGGGAATGAAATACTAATTCATTCTAGGCTTTGTTTGGTTCCTATATTTACAACACTCTCAGTGTTACTCACACAACTAGCCATCACTCCTAACAATGATGACATCCTTTTCCCCTTTAATCCATAAAGGAATATATTAATGTATTAATTGTCTTCAGTTTTCCCACACGCTCAATTATAGTACTCCTGTAGTCTACACTCTCACTTGCGATTAAGCTCTCTAAGGAACTTAAGCAAAGTATACATCCCAAAATCAGAGGAAACAATTTTTTTATTATCATGGGTTGTTTGGCTATTTAAATGTAATGATGTTTCTTCTTTCTCAGCAGACAGCTGCAACATTTTAGAGAAGAAAAATTTCTCATTAAAAATAGCAAAAAATAGTCAAATGATTTTGATCAAGAGCAATTTTGTTTGTGAAAATTTTTGATGCAGGTTTCAGAAAAACTTCCAGAAAGAACCCCAAGTACTCACCAAAATATAAGTAAACTAAGAACTGTTAAGTTCTTGAATCTAGAAATTCTTTTTTGCAACTAATTCTATAAAATTTAAAACACTTTCCACTTTTCTTAGCAAAATAAATCATCTTTGTTTGAGGCTCTTTTTACTGTGCAAAATATGATCAAAACAACTTGTGGAATGAAATAAACATAACAATTCTCTCTAGTGTTAGAGATTTAATAAATTTTACTTCATTTAATGTTGATAAGGAAAGGCTACTACTCAAAACTATCCTATCAGATCTTCTGTTTAATGTATACTGAGCACACAGTTGCCCAGTAATCGATGATTGAAAGTTTGTTGTATAAGACTGAGAGTTGTTTTTCATTTCTTAGGTCAAAACTGTAGGGCTAAACCCCATAGAAATCACCCTTTGACTTCCAAAGAAAACAGATGCATTATGTCAGACTTTGAGAGAAGGATAAATATGGAACCTCGTGAAGTCATTGTCACTGATCCACTTTTCAAAGTACAGCACTGTGATACTCACAGTACATGTCAAAAGAACAAGAGGATGCCTATCACTTTGTAGGTAGTCTAATAACTACAATAGATTCCTTCTGTTGTCAGATACATAATATTGTCTTCCAAAAGAAAATTCAGCACATCTTAAGTGGCAGGAAATTCGTGTCATTCTTGTTCTCGTTCTTGTTCTTAGTGTTCTTGTTCTTCTTCTTCTTCTTCTTCTTTTCCTTTTGTTTTTTCTTTTCCTGGAAAAGACAAATTCAAATCTAAAATGACATTACATGTTATCAAATTAGTATATTGGTCTTTTTTATCCCATTGGTCTTCTTTTTCCCGTGTGTATTATACGTCAGTTGTTTTTGACATGCTTCTGCATAAAAATAAACCATTAATTTGTCAAATTCTAATTTTTTGAATAATGTTTTTTGCTTGGTGATGTATATACAACCAAAGAACCTCTCTTGCTCTTTGAAATGACATTTTGTTGCTCTCTATATACAAGGATTTATGGTAGAATTTGATGCTCATCGTTCTCTCGTTTCATCAGCTTAGAACCAATAATGAAAGATTTCTTATTGTTGTTTGAAGAAACATCATGGAACACTTGAAAAAGATGACATGTATAAAAAAGAATGCAGTGAAATATTTTGACAATCAGCTTATTACATCTTCTGTCAGACTGAGGATTTCTGTGTATTCCTAAACTGTGTGACAGGCATTTGCAGAGATATTGCTTCCAGTTGCCAATATTTGCTGTACAGAAGTACCTCAGACACAGCTGTTTCAAACTGTGCTTTCTTGGACAGTGGCAGACAGAGAGATGGCAGATGGGCAAGCACCTGCTTATTTTAGATTTCCAGTGAAACAGGCAAATCAGTACGATTTTTGAAATACATTGGTTTAAGCCCAAAGTTTTGGCCAGTAAAAAGCCCTGAAATTAAATGAAGATACTTATTGCCATAACTTTCTTCTGCAAAGTTTTGCATTTTTTCTTCCCCCCATCCTGCCCATTGTTTTAATTTCTATAAGTCTATTTTAAGTCTATTAAGACCTATTTCATTTATTAGGCCATATTATTTTTTCAAGACATCCTTGCAAACAACTAATAATTCTCAGAAAATATCTTTTACATTTTACTTTATTTGAAGCCTTTGTCTCAAGTGCTAGGAGGACGCAGTTCCTCAAATTTAGCATCTCTTTATGTGGTTTTTGTTCTTATTTGAGTTCATTTTTTGGTATGATTGTATAGGAGTGGTTTCACTAAAACCTATGTCAAATTTCTGAATATTTTACCTGGACAACTTTACATTTTTGTTGAATAAATAAAATCTTTACTGTATTTCCTCTCAGGAAGTGAGTTGATGTTAAATTTAGAAGCACTTAATTTAATTGCACGAGGAGGTGTGAAATGCTTCTTTAAATCTGTATTGCTCAGCTGAGGGCTAACCAATTATTTCAATGTACATTTGCATTTTTTTTTTTTTTTTAAGTTACACTAAGCAATGCATTTTTCTCATTTCTGGAAACTTGCCTTGGGAAGCATATAATGACCGTAAGTGAGTTTTCACCGACTGGTGAAAGGATAAAATGGATTTTTCCTATATGCAAGCTAGTTCTATACTTTTTCTTGGCTGAATATGTGAAACACAGCACATTGGACAAAACATCTGTACAGCTACATATGCACCTGCATTATGTGTACGCATGAGAAAGTTCAATTCCTAGAATCTACAGAGGTCAAGACATGGCTGACTTGACGGCTCCATGTCAAAAGGCAGAGATGACTTAAGGTCTTCCCTTGACCAAGGGTATTCCTAATTTTTTCTTTAGGTTTGGCACGAATTTCATTGTGGTTCTAGACATAGTCTGTTTCTTTTTTCTTGAAACAGGACACAAACATTTCAACCAGATATTTTTCGTGTACTATCACAGTACATTTTGCTAAAAAATTACTTTAATAATAGTATCTGACCCAGACTACTACATAAATAACTTTGTAGCATGTTTAGAAATATTCAAAATGCTTTTATCAAGTATAATTCAAGTGTTAGCACTAAGTAACTCAGATGGTTAACTCTGAAATGACTTGGTGAGGCTACAAAACCTAGACAAAGAATTTATGCAAGCGTGCTGGTTTTGACTGGAATAACTTTCTTCTGTGTGGCTGGTATGAGGTTTTGCTTTAGATTTGTGCTGAACTCAGGGCTGATGACACAGAGATGCTTTTGTTATTGCTGAGCTGGGATTACACAGAGCCAAGAACTTTTCTGCTTTTTGTATTGCCACGCTGGGAAAGAGCAGGGGGTGCATTGGAAGCTGGGATGGGACACAGCTGGGACAGGTGACCCAAATTGACCAAAGGGATATTCCAGACCATATGGCATCACTCTCAGTATATAAAGTGAGGGGAAGAAGGAGGAAGGGTGGATGTTTAGAGTGATGGAATTTGTCTTCCCAAGCAGCTGTTGCAGACGATGGGGTACTGCTCTTCTGGAAATGGCTGAACATCTGCCCACCCATGGGAAACAGTGAATTAATTCCTTGTTTTCTTTTGCTTGCAGGCACAGCTTTTGCTTTCCCTACCAAGCTGTCTTTATCTCAACCCACGAGTTTTCCAGCTTTTATCCTTTGATTCTCCCCCACATAATGCTTGTTGGGTAGTGAGCATTCAGCTGTGTTGGGCTTGGATGCTGGCTGTGGTTAAACCACGACAGCAAGATATTTTAGAAAGAGAAACGTTGATTATTCTATTGAAAGAGCTTTACATTGAAAATATTCAAACTGAATAGATCACTCTCAGCAACAAGTGAATATAGAAAAGGGGCAGAAAAAACTAGGACAGTACAAACAGATGATAATGCAATACAAACTGCTTGCAAATAGTTTTGAAAAACTCAGTCTGAATACGTTCTATTGATGGTCACAGACCACACATCTTTAGAAGGAAAGAAATAAATTGTCAAACAATGAACAATACTACAAGAACAAAGTACTGATAATGCATGCCAGAGATTTTTTTCTTTGCTAGGATTAATGTTTTAGATGAAATTCATCACAGAGAGAGGCAAATCCCAGTAGATTTAATTCAGCAGGAAGAAACTGATAGGTGAGGCAAAATAACACAAAGGAATTATATTTTGAAGTATAGGCTTGTACCACACATATGAAAAAAAGAGGAAACAAAACCCCAAACCACCCCTCCCTCAAACAGAGATGTTGAAGATTAGAGTCTTCGAGAAGAAACCAGGTTTTCTACGCTAAATTCCTTTCTTCTGAATATTTTTTTTATTGTGCCTTTTCTTCTCATGAAGAGACATTAATGCGAAATAAATAATTGCATAATGTCTTGCATATTTATTAATTAGATAGACACTGCACACCTGCACTTCCTTCTAATTTGATCACATAAGCCGTTAATTTTGTCTTCAAGCAAGGCTATTTTAAAATATTTCTAGTCCAGACATTTTCTCATTTAGATCAATTTATTTGCCAGTTAATATGTGGCAAGTGTCTAGTTGTCTTCAAGTTATCCATGGACAGTTTTACTTGAAATGTTTCAATATCCTATTTAAAATGTAGTTTATCTTCCATTTATGAGTGAATTCATAGCATTAAAAAAAAAAAAAAAAAAAAAAAAAAAAAAAGAAAGTATACTACATTTTCCTCATATCTTAGCTCTTACAGTTGCTTCTTAATTAAGGGCACTGGATATGAATTATATATCTAATAACTTAATAAGATTAGTTTCTAGTTTATTGCAAGATACTGTTTTTATTTATGAGAACACTCTAGTAAATCTTACATAACACGTAATGGATGATATTAAGTGCAAGAAATGCCCATAGAGAAAGAAGGTCCTTATTTGATACAGAAAACACTATATAAGGTTTTCTTTTGGAAAATTCATGCACTCTAGGATTTACCAGTGGACTCTAAGAGATTCACACATTTCTTTCCTCAATATGAAATACTTTATCACTCTCTCTTACCAATGAAATAGCTGACTCACACTGGTTTAAGATAAGAGAAAGATAATTCTCCTGGGGAAAGAAAAGCCTTTAAAAAAAGATTCAGGAAATTTGACATCTTCTCATCTCTGCAACATTCTGTTAGTCTTCAATTTAGTTTTTCAGCACTAACACCTCTGATAAAATTGAGTTTTCATTTAAAGAGAGAAAGTAATTCCGCAGCGATACTTGCAAATAATTGCATTTATTGGTGATAACAGGTTGATAAAAGAGCTACTGTATTCATAGGACAGCTTGCAAATGTTGATTCTTGAACACTGATCTCCACAGTCAGGGAACCTACCTTTGTTTTGGAACAGGGCTGTGCATGTCCTCACTTAACTTCCTCACTTAACTATGCTTGAATAGTGCTACCTAATATCCAGTTATCTGCCTGGAGATGTGCCCTCTTCTGTCCAGACCTCCTCTTGGGAGGTATGTATAGTACACATGTACAGACCTGTGTATAGATATATATTCAAAGTTTGTACTTTACAGGTACACTAGCTGTATTACCCATCCTTTGGCACAGACTGGATTCAAAGTCTGTGGTCTTGTATGCTTATTTCTGTCCAGCCGATCTAAGAGGAAAAGGCAAAAGGTCTGTCCATCAGGAAGTACTGGAAGATATCAATAATTACTCATCAGCTTACATTATCAGAATTCACACTTGAAGCATGAGACAGGTGAGAAAATCGACAGAAGCTTTTTTTTTTTTTCAAATCTCTTTGAGTGCTTAAGCCCTTCTCATCCTGTCCAGAATCTGAAAGTTCCAGATTTCACATCTTGATTAAAAGATAGAAGAGAGAGATAGACACTGCTCAGATTAAAATAAAAGGTTGCAGTATTAGTGAATGTAGAGTGGCAGATGTTTTTATAATGCTTGTCACTTTGGCTAATATTTGCACATCAGGAAGATGTGCAAATCAGGAAGAGTGTTCTTTCTGGTGGCTTTCATAAAAATAGGTGGGGAGTCAGGCGAATTGTCAGCATTCCTTCTTAAACAAATAAATATTCTCACATTGAGCTGAACAGAGGAGAGGATATGAAGGTAATTACTTATCAGCAGGTGATCACTAAAATATTTAGGTCCTTCTTTGCCATATAATACATTGCAATGTCCTGCAGAGCAGAAAAAAAAATCATCCAGACTTTCAGTGAAACGCTTAGAAACCTTCAGCTGAAGCAAGCTGCATGGATTTGCTAACTATTCCAGTTTCAAATTGAAAGGTCAAACAAGTAATAAAACTAATAAACAAAGAAAAGCTTACCTACTGAATATTTAAAAGGGCCTTGCTACTCATTCAAGTTCCCTTCCAAAATAATCTTCATGCATTAAGACTTTTCTTTTTTAACAGATTCTAACCTGTAAGAGTAATTTCTTTTTGTCTATGTCGTCATATCTCAGTTGCTTGGGGATCTCAAAATCCATGTGGGAAACTGGAGTCTAGCTTTACAAAGTCATTTGTAAATTTGAGGTCTTGGACTAGGAAAAAAAAACCTGAAAACTCTTGTCACTCACTGGTTGGTCAGGACTTATGACACAAAAGTTTCTGATCATGGGAGAACTGGTGTGTAGGGCTGCCAGGAGTTCTCTAGCCCAACCTGCTGCTCAAAGTGTGATCAGCTATGGGATAAGACCTTAGCATTTAGTGTTCAACCTAACAGATGTTGAAGAGCTCCAAAGACCACAGAGATCCTCTGGGCCACTTTATCTGTTGTTGTGGAATACGATCCTGTGGGGAAAAAGTTTCTTTTTATATCCACCTGAAACCTTTTGTTGTTCAATTTATGCCAATTGTCCTTCATCCTTCCCCATTTACTTTTCATACCTATTGTGAAGAGTCTGGTCCCATCTCCTCCATAACCTCCTTGTAGGCACTCACAGACTGCAATTATGTGCCTCCAAACCTGTCTGTGCTTCAGGCTGAATTTTCAGTCTCTCTTCACAGGGCAAGTATTCCAGCATCCATTGTCTTTCCATCATTCTGCTAAACTCTGGTTTATGAATGTGTTTCTTGCTTTGGGGTACCCCAAACTGAGCACACTTTTGCAGACATGGTCCAACAAGTGCTAAATAGAGGGTGATAATCACTCACGATCTGGTGGCCATGCTCCTGTTCATATAGCATGCAATGTTGTTGGCTGCATTTGCTGCCAGGTTATACATCCGGCTCAGGCTCAGTTTGCTGTCTACTGGGCCTTTCCCAAAGAACGGATCCCAGTGTGTCCATCCACAGACTGCATTATTGCCAAGGCTCCTCTGTCCCAAGGACAAGAGTTGTTTCTCTCAGCTGAATTTCATAAGTTCCCTACCAACCCATTTCTCCAACATGCCTAGGCCCCTCTGCATGTTGTGCCCATGCTTGAATGTGGTACCCCATCCTAAAGCTGGTGTCATCTTTAAACCTGGTGAGCATACACTCTGAAATCTCCCCCAGCTCATTGGTAAAGACCTTGAACAGCACATGTCCCTTAACAGATCTCATAAGTACCTTTTTTGTTACCAGTCTCCAGGTAGAACATGACCTATTAACCATGCACTTTTGAGTTCAGCTACCCAATCAGTTTATTATCTTTCTGTTTATATATTATCTGGACTGTACTTTTGAAACAAGAATACTCTGAGAAGCAGTCATGAAAGTCCTGCTAAAATTCACACAAATTATATCCACTTTTCTCTTCTTTTCTCCAAATCAGAGAGGTCAACCAAGTAGGTCACACATCATTTATCACTCACCAATTCATGCTGACTGCTCTAATTCACTTTCTTCTCCTTTATGTGTCTAGGGGGATTAACTACACTCTCAGCAAGTTTATGAATGACACCAAACTGAGTGGTGTGGTGGACACACATGAGGGATCGAGTGCCAGTCAGGGACACCAAGATAGAAGCCTCATGAGGTTCAACAAGGCCAAGTGCAAGGTGCTGCAGCTGGGTTGGTGCAATCTGATATGAGCTGCAAAGGCACATTCACAGCTCAGGCAGCCAACAGTATCCTGGGTGACAACAAAAGAAGTGTGAGCAGCAGGTTGAAGGAAATGATCCTCCCCCTCTATGCTGCTCTGGTAGGAATCCACCTGGAGTATTGTACTCATCTCTGGAGTCTCAGTACAAGAAAGACTTACTGGAGTGGATCTGAATGAGTGCTGCAAAAATTATCAGAGGGATGGAACATCCATACTATGGTGAAATATAAGGAAGAAATATTTTACAATGAGGGTGTTAAAACATTGAAACAGGTTGCCTAGAGAGGTGGTGGTATACCTGGAAACATTCAAGATCAGGTTGGATGGGGCTCTGAGAAACTTGATCTAGTTCAAGATGTCCTTGCTCACCGTTACTCGGGAGTAATTGGACAAGACAACCCTTAAAGCTCACTTCCAACCCAAATCTGAGTGTGACTCTATCCCACACTTTTTAAAACAAGAACTACTCTTGCAACAAAATATGACACAGAGAAGTCATATAACAACCTTTTCTTTTCCAGAGAAACTGAATTATATGTTCATGTAGCAAGAGCTATTTAATTGATCTAATCAACTATCTAAATGTTGGGCTTTTTTTTTTTTTTACCCAGTAATGCCTCCTGATTTCAGAGCTCTCTGTCCCACATGACGTCACAATTCTGAACACTGAGATTTCAAGAGTCAAATTGTAGCACAAATCCTTTTCTGAATTCTCTTCTCTTAGAATTTACATGTGACTGAGCTTCAAGTTTCCCCTTATTTTTACCCTGCTACATAGAGAACAAAGAAGGATAGAGTGACTGGTTGGAACTGAGCTGAATCTGCCTGATTAAGGTTTTGATATGGGATGATGAGGAAAGTCCATGAACTGTAGAGAAAGTAGTGCTGGTCTCTGATCAAAGAAAGCAGGTTTATGGGTGCCTTGAACATTGTGTTTCATTTCATCACTGCCTATACTAAGAACAATACCCTTGATTGTTAATAGCTGTCTAGGAGTTTCATTTTCATGGCCAGTAGAAGTCTAGTGTTACTGGATATTTTTTATGAAGGTGAACAAATTTTGACTCTTTGTTAAGCCGCGTTTTTCCTTTTTCCATGAGATTTTTCCTTCCTGATCTCAACAACCTTGGAGGGTAAAACTAAACGACGACATGAGCTTAATTTGTCTTCACCTGTTATTAAAGAGTTTAACACCCACATTCAGTGTGGTAGTAGCTTCTTAGAAAATGTTCTTACAGCTTCTAAGATAATGGAATACTTGACTTCAGTTAAAGCCATTAGGGCTGCCATGAAGCAAATAATTGCAGCTTTGCACTATCCATAAAACCTAACACGGAAATTAAACAGGCAATAAAAATTTGAAAAATACTAATGTAAATAACCTATATAGAAGGTTTAAATAAGAACATTTATATTTGAATTAAAATCAAATCAATAGTATTCATTCACTAGCTACATAAAACCTTGCTTTTGATGTTAGAGTTGCATATTGATTTTAATGCAACTTCGATGCAGTCTTTTCAGGATATGGTTTACCATAAACTTCATGATCTGATGCAAGTGCATAAAACATCTGCCTGTAAACACTATTACACATTTACAAAATTCTGGAATACTCTATCTTCCTTGCAAATATTTTATTTTCATTCATAGAAATATTTCACAATTTGTTTTTATTTTCTTGGTACATGACCTCTTATGAAAAAGCCCTGAAATATTTCATACGCATGATATCATAAGCATTGGTATAAGAAGGATTTTCATAAAGATTTATAGTATTTTAATGGAATGGTTTATTTCTACCAAAAACTCCACTGCTGATCTTTAAAATTTTGTTGAAAACCTAATCTTGCGTCAGACTATTCTATTACTTCATTGTCCCTCTTCATGTTTTTCAATTTGTTAATATAACATTGTTTGTGCTTTGAGATCACTATGCTGCCCATAGCAGAGATATGAATATGCATAGGACAATTCTCTAAAACTGAGAAATTTTTTAGGATGAGTGTAGTGAGACACTGTAACAGATAGTCCAAAAAAGCTGTGGATGTCCCATTGTTGGAAGTGTTCAAACTGAGGCTGAATGGGGGTTTGAGCAACCTGATCTAGCGAAAGATGGCAGAAGGGTTGGATTGGATAATATTTGCAGGTGTCTTTCAACCCAAACCATTCTGACTCTATGATCCTGTGTATATCCTTAGGTCCACAAGCTCTACCAAACCTCATTGCAAATTTGACCAGGGTCAAAGTGTTCATAGTTATATTGAGTATTGTCCAAGTATTCTTCCTCCTATGTCTTTGCAACCATACCAGCTCACATTTATTGACTGCAAGAACATTGCTTTACAGTTAAATGTTATCTGAAAATCTTTTATCTTATGCTGCACCCAATAGATGAGCTTCCACAAAATTTGCCTGGTTATCCCTCCTTCTACAGAGTTGCTTTTCAAAAGCCAGTGGAGGAAGAAATATTTAATTACTTTAACATACCACTACTTTACACTAAGTTTGGAGTGAGTTGTATACCTTTACATTTCCCTTTATTACCTAATCCCTTGTAATTAAATTTAAACTGTTTATGTTCTTGTAAATAAGAGTAAATTAGAAATCCATAGGACTTGGCAGGAAAAAAAAAAAAAAGAGGGTGAATTTTCAAGTAATTGTGAGTGCATCCAAGCAAATCAGCTTAGATCTGCTTTGGACATGATTTTAAACAAACTTTAAAGGTAGGGAAATGTAGAAATGCCATTTGCAGTTTATACACATCATGGTGTCCAAGTTTAATCTGATTTCTTATAATGAATTCAATTTCCAAGATGTCTTGGAGGTAAACCTATAAGGAAATGAAGGAAAGAAGGAATTCTAAGACAAAATTCTTTTGAAGTTACTTCAATTCGCTCGAAGCATGGATGTTTAGAAAAACACAGCATAAAACTGATAATGATAGGGATGGTATTAAAGAAAACCATTGTAGTAAAGGCCTGTCTTGAGGACTCTGAAGCCTAAAAAAGTATTTATAGTGGGAATTCTGGAAAGACAGATTGTTAATGGATAGTTGCTGTAAATTAAATACAACAATTGTACTAGTAATGCCTGTATTCAAGAGACATGAAAAAATATTTTCAGAAAACAAAAAAGCCCAAATCAACAGAAAAACCAACCAACAAAAAGTGCTGCAGACAATTTGTACCCTCTTCTTAATTTTCAAGTTTCTATTATTTCATTACAATAATTGGCTAGAACCTAAATTAATGAATTCCATAATTTTTCCCTTACATTTTAAAAATAAGCTCAAAGAAGCCATGTAAGACATACATTTCATGTTTCTTTGCATTAGGAAACGTTTCCTCTTTCTGATCAAGACGAAGAGAGTTATAGGAAATATTCCAAAGGAAGTTATGGAAAGGATGAACTTTCTCCTTTGCTTGAACTGAATTCAGATATGCAAAATTCAGTTTGGTACTTCTGAAATAAAACAATCTGAGAGGCCAAAGGCCTTAAAAGGGGGGAAAGTTTTGCTTGACACTTTATGAATTACACTGCCGACACTGAAAAATATACAGCCTCTTTCATAAACTGTGCCTAATCAGGACAAAGCGGCCTCACTTCTAGGTTCTAAAGGGGCCTCTATTCTAGATAGGTCCTCACATAGATTCTGTGATAAGAAACCTGATGTATAAATCATATTGCCTTTTTTTTTTTTCACTGTTTTTTTCCCCCCCTATCTTTTGGGCATTTTAGGGATTTTTTGGAGGATGTTTACTGACAGAAAACTCTCATACTAAGGTATGACTTTAAAACTACTTAAAAGTATTAAGAAGAGCATTATTGGTGTCATGTATACGAGGAAAAGTATACACCATATATTCAAGTATTCATTCCTTGAAATTAAACTAGGAAGATTATATTCTTTCACCAATAAACACGGCAAGAAAGAAATTCTTCGTAACAAATGTTAGTTTTCTAGTTTCCCTTCAAACTGATCTATGTTTGGAAAATTTTCTGATCTAGTATCAGAACCTAAATAGAACAAAATAGGCTGGAGTAATCTTAAAAATTTGGGATTTAAGTGTATGTCCTGTCAAATTTAATCGATGTCCTGGCTTGAGACAAACTGGAGGAACGTGTCCGAGACGAACGTCCTCCGATAGAAGGCAGATTTCAGCTGCCCCTCCCCCACCAGGCTCGGGAAGAAATTTTCTTGGAGGAAAATGAAAAAACCTATTTATTTAACAAGCAGGGTGCATGCAGGCCCAAAAAAAAAAAAAAAAGTTAGACAGTAAAACCTCTCGCTGTGGAGGAAAACCTGGATAGATTCAGAGTCCTTGGTAGGTGTGGCTCTGCCCTCTCTGGAGCTGGGGTTCAGAGTGGGTCCCTCTGGGCCACGGTGTAAGACTTCCCGGTGATGTTCTGGTGTTGCTGAACAGTCCAGAAGAAAAGTAGAAGAAGCCAAAGTCCCAGAGAAAAAACTTTCTTGCCTTAGCTAGCAGGCTAGTTAAAAAGCGAAGAATTTTAACTCTCTGTCTCTCTCCTGAAAAACAGAGCTGAAAGCTGGCTAAAAGGAGGAAGGTGCTTCCTTGGCTCCGCAGCTGTGAGAGCGCAGGGGAGTGTATGCGTCCACACAAACCCGCTCTAAAGAATTCACTCGGCTTCTTTCCCCTCTCTCCTGGACCCAGTTTAAAGGCACAGAAAGGCACAGGATTCATGTCTGGAATAGAGCAGGTGATAGGGGATACAGCATCATAAAGTCACCCCAACACAATCAAGAAAAACAAGATTCTTGTCAGACTATAAATTATTGTTTTGTCCTGCAAAAATGGTGCTAAGGACACAACTGGAAACATTGCTTAGACCATAGATAATTCTACAGAATTATTTGAATAAAGTTATATCACTGCAAAATACATCATCAAACAGAGGAGAACACTAGAACAAAAACCACAGAAAATAAGGATGGGCCATCAAATTCACATGTTTAAATACAGTATGAAATCCTGTAAGTAAACTTTCAGGAGGAAAGAAGAATACTTGCATCTTCCCTAAGTTGAGACAGCTATAAATTTCTCATTGACTCTAGCGTAGATCAAAGATTCATTGAAACCTAACAGGAATTAAAAGGATAAATGCAAAGAAATCCAGATATCTGCCATCTCCTTTTGCTATCTTTCCCTAAGACTGAAGCTGTTTGAGACCTCATAAGACATGCAGCATAGCTAATTAAAGGGAAGTGTGATAACACCCAGCTGTTAACACCTCAGTTCCTGCATGTTATAAGAAATTGTATTCTGATGAGAACTCTGTCTGGACTAGCATTGACTTTTCAGCTGATGTGGACTGGAGACCTGAAGGTAAAGCATCAGACACAAGCTGGGCTACAACACATTTTAAACAGCAACAGAGAAGGCTCACTTACTCTTCAGCTGAAATATTTATGATGGAGAAAAAAATGGGGAAAAAATTATTTAGACTATATATGTCTAAATCATTATATTTACATTTACCACACCTAAAGGTTAATGAAGATTTTACTAACTTTTTTATTAATTTAGTAAAAGAAGAGTAAGGTGTAGCTAGTTTTGGTGAATTAGCAGCTTTGGTGATTGATATAGATAGAAAGATGTGTGGATGATTTACTACTGAGGTAGGAGGTGACTGGATTTTTAATGAGGCAATAAACTTTGCAATGTGAAAAATTGGTAACTTAGGCTAGGTTAATAAAGTTGTTTTGACACCTATTTTTGATAAGGTGCTTTATAAGGATAAGTCATTTTGACTTTAAAATCTCTCCTGTGTATCTCTAAGACTACGTTAGCCTTAAATCCATTCTCATGCCATGATCTAAATACAAATGGGGTTGTGCTGAATCAGTAAAGCATCGTTCTTTAGATTTGTTTTTCAACAAATATTTTAACTGACATATTAATGCCCAACATATGTCATGTTTGTCATGCAGGAAACACAAACATGACAGTACTTATTTGTTTTACTGTTCATCATGACTTTGAATTTCAGCAGCAAAGGTAGCTGACATATTTTTCTTTTGTTTTATGTACTTTTTATTTAAGGCTCTGTAGAGATGACCTAAAAAATTAGTAAAAATTAGCTTCGATCATTGAAAAATTAGATGGAACCTAATTTTTCATATACAGCTTAATAATAACATTTTACTGACAACAAATAGCTCTAACAAAGTTAACATATTTTCATATATATGTTTTTAGTTCCATAAGTTTCCACTACTTGCTAGAGAAAACACTCCCTTTTTCCTTAGAAATGTACCTTATTCAGGCAGAAAAAACATATAGAATGGGTTACTTAACTGAAAAAAGCAAACAGCAACATTACTGATAAAGTAGTTAACAACAGAAGTTAGGCAGAATTCAAAGTATTGATGTATGTACTGAACTTGATTTTTCCACCTTTGCTATCAGATTTTGTATTTCTTCATTATAATTAGGCACTAAACTTGATATGTCCCTCTATTCAAATCCATTTTTAGCTGATTAAAAAAATTTGTAACTTGATCTGTGACCCAGGGGAAAACTAACTTTAATTCTGGTGAATAATGGACTTAGAAATATAGATCTGAAACTAGGGTGTATGAGGAACATATAAACCAAGAAAATGAGACATAAGACTTGCTTGTTCCTTAAAGAAGGGACTAAAGAGTACAAAAGCAGAGCTATGGATACTAAAACAATAAAGGAAATATACTAACAGCTTTTTTTTACTCCTAGGTCCATCTTTTTTCTCCAGATTATTTCTTCTTCCAATAATTGCCCTCAGAAAGATGAAGGACACAAGGTGCTGAATTAACTGATAGGTTCTACAAATAGTCTCTCCATGTTAACCATAATTTTAGCATTTAAATTCCAATGTAAGTATACATTGCTCTTAACTTGTAAGTGCCTGTTGTGGTTTGAAGCTGGCTAGGTGCCAACCTTACAAAATCTAATTTACCTCTGTGGCAATTGAACAGAAAAGGGGAAAATTAAAATTTCATTTTCATAAGGAGAAATAAGGATTATTGAGGAAAACAGAAAGGCTACAAGGCAAAACAGGCCCACACTTATACAATTACAGTATAAAGGAGATTTATTACTAACAGAATTAAAAGTAAAAAGAAATAATAGGAAATTAAAGCAAACTCCCCTCTCTTCCAGCTCCCCCGCCTTCTCAGCCAATGCACCAAAAATGTCATGGTTTGAAGCTAGCTAGGCACCAAGCCCCGCATTGGGCACCACTAATTATTGTCCTGGTTCGAGACAAATTCAGAGGAAAATGCAAAGTGAACGTCCTCTGATAGAAGGCAGGTTTCAGCCACCCCTCCCCCACAAGGTTTGGGAAAAAATTCCTCGGAAGAAAGTGAGAGGGAAAAAAACCCTATTTATTTAACAAACACACAGGAAAAGAATAATAATGTNGCCAATGCACCAAAAATGTCATGGTTTGAAGCTAGCTAGGCACCAAGCCCCGCATTGGGCACCACTAATTATTTGTCTGGTTCGAGACAAATTCAGAGGAAAATGCAAAGTGAACATCCTCTGATAGAAGGCAGGTTNTTGTCCTGGTTCGAGACAAATTCAGAGGAAAATGCAAAGTGAACGTCCTCTGATAGAAGGCAGGTTTCAGCCACCCCTCCCCCACAAGGTTTGGGAAAAAATTCCTCGGAAGAAAGTGAGAGGGAAAAAAACCCTATTTATTTAACAAACACACAGGAAAAGAATAATAATGTAAAATAATAAAACCTCTCCCTGTGGAGAGAAACCTGGTAACATTTTAGAGTCCTTTCTGTGGGTGTGGTCTCTCTCCTCTTTGGAGCTGGATTTTTTGGTGTAGGACCCTCTGGGCTGGAGATGTAAGGTCTCCCGGGTATGCTTTGGTGTTGCCAAACCATTCCAGAAGAGAAGCAAGAAAAGAAGGAAATAAAGAAGGAAAGAAGGAAAAAACCCAAAGTCCCAGGAAAAAGAGGACTCTCTGTCTCTCTCTCTGGGGAAAACAGAGCTGAAAACTGGCTGAAAAGCAAAAAAGGGTGCTTCCTCTGCTCTTGCTGCCCCAGAAGCACGCAGAGAGTAGATAGAGTGACCTTGGAGAACAAAACTGCTTCGGAAAGTTCATCTGGCTTTTTTTTTCTCTCTGGCACCCACTTTTAAAGACACAGAAAGGCACAGGAATCATGTCTGGGCATAGAGCGGCAATAGCGGATACAACATCATAAAGTCACCCCAAGACATTTCTATATGTCTGAACCTCACCTTTCTTTTATACACACATTTTCAGAAATTGATTAATCTTCTGCATCTTTTATAGTCCTAATGTCTTCCCCTCTCTGTTTAAAAGGAATTTGATGCATCCCATCATGGCAGAAGACTAAAGGAATAGACTGGTAAGCACTCCTCTGGATGGGGTATTTTTTTTGCTCGCTAAACTTCGACATTTTGCAAAATCACCCAATAAATTAAGAAGTCCAAGTTAACTGTGAATGCTACATCACTCCCAGGAGCAGGACTAGCTTCTCTCTTCCTTCATCTTTCCTTTGCAGAAAAGGTCTAGGACAATGGTAGACATAGTGTTTATTCGAAAAAAAAAATGGCAAGAACTATCACCTAAAGGGCAAATCATAAAAAAAAAAAAAAAAAAAAAAAAAAAAAAGTGTATGGAATTTAGATGATGTAGTGTCCTTGTGAAGCAGATAGGATAGACAGAAGGCAACATTATGAAATGTACAGCTTGAATGACAAAAAAGAAAATGGCAACTCTTGATTAAATATGGTACCGTAAAAAACTATTAAAAACTGATAAGCAGTTCCAGCTTCCTCCAGCGTTTTTTTTTACTCTGCCATTTATACTCCAATGGTAATAAATGGGTGAGAGAAAGGAAAATTCCATGCCTGTTTTGTGTCTCTTTTCTTCCTTTAACTGATTCTCTGTTTCCCTCCAACAGTGTGATAGACAGGGTTTCAGATTTGCGATATGCCTCATCTCACACAACAGAGCATGTTGGCTCTTTGGAGTCAGTCTCCACTTGAAGTTGGCCAGGAACGCTGGAGTTTAATCTTTTGCCCAGATGTTCATTCTAGTCTCTCCTTAGGTAAGAGGCTGTCTACTCATTTACTTTGTGGAAAAGTAATTTACCTTCTATAGCTATATAAATGTTTTTAGGTTTGTTTTTTTTCACACTGAGAATGATCTCTACATAGTTGTCTAGTAAACGACTCCTGGCTGTAAAGTGTTAAGCTCCTGCCCACACAGTTTTGGTGACAACTAAATATTCTTCAATGTATAATGTCGTCTTCTACTGGACCATGTAGCAGGAGGGGCTGATTAAAGTCTCAATGCTGAGACCGCTCATGACAGTTAATAATAATTCCTTGGAGGGGACTAAAACTCAATTCCTTTTTCATAATACCTCTGTAAGAGGTTGCCCTTGTTTTATGTACACACAAAGCTCATGGTAGTTGACTATGGTCAGCAAGGCATGTTTTAATAGCAATAACTATTTAATGTGCTTTATAAAATGTTCATATTGTAGTGTTTTCGTTCAGATGGATGTGGTATTTTATACAAAGGGAAGAAAGATGTAAGATAATGACCTTATAAGGAGTGTCAGAAATAATATTTGGGAGCTAATAGTTTCACAGGAGGATTTCAATAACTTGCTAGATATGTGACTCAAAAAAGAAAGAAAATACTAGGGATATGCTAACTAAATGAACACTAGCATGTTTAGGTCATCTTGCTGAGAAGATAAAAGGAGAATTTAATAGAATAATAAATAATAGTTCACCACTACTAATACTTAATAGTAATTTGTAATAGTTCAGGCACTTTCTGTCCTTGGTGAAGCTTTATATAATTATATATTACCATACTAAATATATCTTAAAAATCATTCTCGAGTTTCTATTGCAATGCTATACTGAAAGTTTAAAGTGGTAACTAATCTGAAATGTTTTCATGACACTAGTGTTACTTTCAGAAGTTTTATAAATTTAATGTTGAGGCACTACACGAGAAAACTAACAATGTTTTTTCTCTAGCCCAGTTGAGATGACAAAGTTTAGTTCTCTTCCCTGGGCTAGTAAAACATAAATACTGCATAATAAAATTTTTGTGCAATAGCTGAACTTGCTTCATTGTGCAGATAATGTTGCTGGTCTTCTCCTAAACAAACAGTTGAACACCTTGGGATTCTTTTTTATAACCAGTGATAAAAATTCTCAGTTTTAAAATCCATACTCCAGAAATCCTAATATAAAAATGTAAGGTATTTATAAATCCAGGCAAAAATCTGTTACAGCTTTCTGTGTTTACCAATGCTGTGTAAAGAATTCTTCATATTCTGCTCTGTCTATAGAAGGACACACACCAGTCTCACTGGACAAATATAGACGGTCGCTTAGAAAATGTTCTGGAAACTGAACCTTAATTATGAAACAGGTGGTAAGGAAAGTGAACAGTCTGCTGAGTTAATTTCTGGATAAACAGGGGATGGGGCCTGGACTTTCTATTGACATATAAAGACTTCTTTGTTTTTCTTTTTCTGGTTTCATTTTTGTAAACTTGAGATGTGGTAATATTTCCTTATGGAAATTCTTATAAAATAACACCAGGCAGAACTACTGTGATCTCACTGATCTGCAAAATACATACTATGAGCTTCTTCTAAATGTCTGCATAAGCTTCCATTATTTCAGTCAAGCAAATATTCAAAAATATCCAGTCTTGATTTTAAAAATGTCAGCTTGGAATAATCCTTTATAAATTCCAAAGTAAATTCTAGTAAGTGTGTCATAAGTATCCTAACCTTTATAATCCCCATATATTTTTTACTTTGACACTGTGTTCTTTAAGCCTGTGTTTGCCTACATAAAATATGCAAGGTAGTTCTAGCTTACTCGTTTGTTATCTATATCAAAAATGTTGTAAGATTAAATCTTTATTATTAATTTTTATGTAACCAAACTTGCTAACAAAAGTAAAGGAACTGCAGTGATTCTGTGAAATATATGTGCTGAAAGGATATATATGTGCTGGCCCACTAATTGGTTTCAAGTTGTAATAATCACTGTTTTGTTTTTTTTTTAATTCACTTGATGTGTGGTAAATCATGTAGCACAATGATGGTGTCTGAAAAGAATTGTCTGGGAAGATGGAAGCCCAAGTACAATTGATTCAACCTTTCTCATTATTCAGTTTGTTGGGTTTTTTCTTAGTCTTCTCAAATTAAATTAACCTAACAGGTGTAGACCTGGTTAAATAGCATTAATTGCATCCTCCTTCAGCTCTCAGCTAAGGATCTGCATAATACTTCCATAATCTAACTGTTCACAAATATTATTTACCCCTTCCAAAAGGACAGCACTGTATTATAATTTTTTTATCTTCTACTTTCTGGGGTTTTTTTTCCCTCCCCATTCATACTTCTTCAGGATTCTGCAGTGTTATAAAATTACCCTTAATAGTTCATGAAAACAACATTCACAGTTAACAATGTGGAGTATCTTGGAAAACTTGGCTAAGGGCTTACATTCTTTATCATCTGCCAATGATGAAAAGATAAGGCAACTTCTCAGCTGGAGAAAAGTCAGTGGAGCCAAGAACTCAGAGACACTGTACAAAAATGTGCCTCCGGAAACAGAACTTGAGTAGGTCAATGCAGGAAAGCAATTTTTTCAACCAGGTAGAGGACTACAGTCATCAGAGGAAGAAATACTGTCTTCATCAATCCTGATTTAGTATCAAAACATGATTTTGATTTAATATTAAAGAGGTAAATAAGCTGTTCCTGAAACAATTCACCGTACATCAGTACTAATAAAACTTCATTTTTCAAGTAATAATTTATACTTTATTATTGTTAATAGCTGCTGTACTAATATTTATAACTCAGGAAAGTGTTGCAATTCATTATATTATGGCACAAATGGCCTATTAGTGCAGACTTTACTTTTTCAGTTGATCAATTCCAATCTGTTAAAATGACACTATTTTTTATACACAATGTGTAAGTCAAGGCAGATGTTGCTAGAATTTTGTCAATGAGTCATGCTCTCACATACCCCCAGGTCCTTAGCAAAAGCACTGGCAATATGGTATAGTGCAAAGCAATCTGCAATGAGTTAAGATATTGGCTCCATTCCTGCCTCTCAGAAAGTTTCTTCTGCTTGACTGAAAATGAATACCATTAGATTCAAGCCTCAGCACCTTATTCCAGGCAGCATGGACAGCTGGTACTCGCAGTGATTAAGAATCATCTGACCTGTGGTCATGACAACCTGGAAAAATGTCTCTGGTTTGACTGCTCAGCTTCATTATCAGCGAATGCCTTGATATGATACCTTATTTATTAACTAAGACAACTCCCTTCAACAGTGCTATCGATCATCCTAATTTATCCAACATATCTAATATTACACTGCTATTCACTGTAAGTAACCAAAGATAAATTACTTCCATTGCAAAGCAAAACTATACTTTCTTGTCTCCTTACTCCCTAGGCATGGGTTAAGTGGAGGGAAAAAAATGTCTTTGGGAAACAGATTAGAGATATAATCAGAGCAGGAAGAAGCAAAAGCAAAAAACAGTGGTCTAATTCTTTTTAACTATAAAAGGCTATCTTTATTAAATAAAACATATGGTATGAGTGTAGTGACTGACGCTACTATAAGTTCCAAAAGATCCAAGCATGTCTTTTGTAGAATTTTAAACATTAATCTTGCTATTCAGTTCTGTTGATAAGGGAAGAAACATATATCTCCAACAGCAGTATTGATGAGTAAAATCTATAAAAAAATGTTTTGTAGGACCTCTGATAGAACACCAAACCTATCTTGACACATTCTCAGTGTGCTTTGATTAACTCTTTTAACAATATGAAATTATTATTAACTATGATATAGTGCTTGAGTTACTTTGCCATTTTAACAGAAGTAAAAACTCAATTGAAACTGGTCACATGACAACTAAATTAAATGTATCTAATGACAGTGCCGAAGACGTGACATTGCATAAAAAAATATGTTCAGTTGCTTAGAGCTTCTTCAATATCATCTATATTTTAGTGATTAGATATTTGTCTTAGAGAAATCTTTTTATCATATCTAGTACCTGCTCTTTCTGGGTAGACTTCAGACATATATGAAAGAAAAGCTGAGAAAAGATGCCTTTTGTCAATATTATAAAGTTCCAGAAGCTGTCACTGGATAGTGCTAACACGTACATCCTTTGGGGCATGAAACTATCCTTTGTGACAGATTTGGTTTGCTGACATCTATGGAAACATCTGACCATATGGTGCCAGGTTCCACCTTTTGAACAATTCCCCTCTGCATACTTCAGCAGAAGGTTCTTAGTCTCTTATATTCCCTTAAGACCCTGTCCGCACCTCATGTGCTCCAGTTTCTGACCTGAGCTGGATCCAGCTACCAGAAGAAATACTATTTTGCTATTTGATAGTAAGAACTATTGAAAGAGTATGCTAACAGAGCCAAGTTTAAGGAGTACATGTATTGTTCTTAACTATTATGGGCCACAAACAATTAAATAAAAATTGAGATTTTGATAATGAAATGGGGTCTGATAAACTTGTGCCTGCATAGCAAAGGAATTTGACAGAAATTTTTGAATTATCTGGGGAAAAAACCCAACAAAATGTGGATTAGGAAGTGTGCTTGGGCCTGCAAAACACAGCAAGAAATATTTACTGACTTAGCCAGAAGTAAGGTGAATGTGGAGCTGGAAGTTATGAAGAAACTAGAAATCTTTTGTCAAGGAAGCAGAAAGCATACCCAACAGTCATTTTTAAATCTCTTTTTGCTCTACGTCCTAGTTTCCTCTTGGTCATATTGCAGGAGTGCATACTAATTGCTCTCTTCTCAAGTGAATTCACTAGCTTCTTCCCAGACATAACGGGAATACCTTTGTTCTAGGATCTACTCTAATCACATCAGAATGATCTTGTGATAAGCTTAGTCTTCCATTTTTCCCATAATCCGTTTTGTTCTGCACCCTAACAGACATCCATGTATGCTGAGGTTATGCCTGAGAACATGAAAGGAACACCTGGAGCCATGCTAATAAAAGGAACTCTGTCAGGCAGCATCACAGCTGCATTACTGTTTCAGGTCCTCTAAATTGAAAATCTACAAATATGTTTTAAAATAAAGACCATGATGGCAGCACATAAGACAGAGTATTAGACTGTGTCTGAGCAGATGATTGCAACATACCATGAAAGTTCTAGTCAACCCAAACTGTTCTAAGCCTGAATCAGCCCACAGTGACTGAAATGAACTTTGTTCCTCTGTACAGTCCTCAGCTACATGGTATAACAACCAGCTGATAGAGAAAGCAAAGACAACACCCTGATTTTGGCAAGGAGGAAGAGCAGATAATACAGAACCTAAAAAGGTTCTCTTCCAGAATAACAGGTTTTGTTCTTCTATTATTAATAGATACTAATACTGCACTGCTTTACTTTCCTTACTTATATCTGTGTTTTATATTGTGAGATATGTAAAACCCCACTGGACAGAGTCCTGAGCAACATGCTCTAGCTGACCTTACTTGAACAAGGGAGTTGGACTCGATGATGTCGAGAGGCCCTTTATGGACTCAACATTTCTGTGATTCTGTGGTTTCTCAATCCACCTTTGTACCCTACTCAGCACAAACTATGATAACAAGCCTTTTCAGTCTCAAAGTGTTGGATTTGAGATTTCTGCAACAATTCAACTTCTTACATTTGTAGTTTATTTTACAATCCAGAATCCATATTCAGTGCAAAGAATACTGCTTTGCTTGTTCAGAAATTTGCAAGGAAAATGAGGAAAAACAGAGACAGAAGAGATATAGAAAATCTTACATATAGGCATTTAAACGGTGCTACGTGGAAATAGACCGTCCTTTTAAATGCCGTCAAATCCAGTGGTTATGGGAAGGTCATTGTACTAGTTTAAAAACAAACCAGTGGGAGATTGCAAGTCAGAAAAATATAATTAAATAGGAAAATTAAAATAAATGCAATAGTACAAGAACACAGAGTCAGGATACAGCCTGACACCCTGTTAGTCAGGGTGGAGGTAGCAGTCCAGATGAAGTGGTCCTGTTGAAGCAGTGATCCTGTAGAAGGGTCTGATCTTCACCTGAAAGTCCAGTGGTAGCTCTTATCCTCTGGGAATCCAGTAGGTAAGAACCACTTGTGCTGTTCCAAACCCCAGGTTTTATGCAGGTGGGAATACTCGGCTCCTTCTCCCTAGGCGGAGCATCTCACAATGGGCTGACGTAATTCTGTGAGTCATGCGGTGGGTCCTTGACTGACCATTAAACAGAGATAGCCCCCGGAGGGAGTTATGAGGGATGAGTCATGGCAGGAGACAATGAACATTGCCCCACCTGCTTTAACAGCTTGTGAAGATGACAAAACAATACATGCTTTTGATTACATCTTACGTGGTAACTTAAGATAGTCATGTTGGTCAAACTTCTTATAGGTCACCAATCTATCGGTCCTTTCTGAGAGTCTGAGGATCGGATGTGTCAAAAGTCTGGGCAGTAACAGGAAAATGCAATCTTTATTTTTTTTTTTTTTTTTTTTAAGAATGATAAAATGCCATATAATGTTACATGGTATAGAAATATATGTCCCAGTGGGAACTCCAAATTAATAGGTGCATCTGACCTTCTCTTCTTTCTTGTATAAAGGAAAAATTTGTTTTCCAGGTGTACTGTAAAAAGCAAGTGATTTGTTCATGCCATGGTGTAATATCAGTGATAAATGCTGTAGAAGCCTACAAACAAATTAGTTCTGCCTTCAAGGCAGAGTTTAAATAATATTCAGCAAACAAGACATATGACCACACACTGAATAACGAAGATAAAAATGTTGCACAGGAACAGTATAGAGTATGAAAGGCACCCTGAATGAGACAAGGATGCTCAGAAAATTGTATGAAAGTAAAACATGATTAGACATTGTATGTGTACAGAGGGGCTAAATTAGGACAAAATAAATATTATTTGTGGCAACTTCTGGCTTTTGAGTGTTTGGTTTTGCATTGTAGAATTCTTAGCATAAATGTGTGAATGTTATATTTCTAGAGTTTAAGAATTGCATACTTTTGAACACTAGCTGCTGTTAGCGCCCAACATTTAAATTGCAATGTATCTGACAGTATACATTTATTCCTTGGGCTACTCACACATACTGCTGATTGCCTTCAGGCTAAGGCTTGTAATGAGGTAACCCCAGCAGAGAGGTACTACCTCACTCCCCCACATCCTGCGTTTGAGGACATAGATGGGCATAATCATTACACACATGTATGCTGACCCACTGATCTCTTTTTGAGAACAGTTGAGCTCCAAAAGAAATTAAAATTGAAACTCTGCAGGTACAGGTTTGGGTTCATAGCAATCTTTATCTACTTGTAAAATGGCATTAGTTAGAGAGTCATCATTTCTTCATTCGTAGCCACACTGAGCTAAAATCACTGTAAAAGCTAATACTTATTTAAACTCTCGCAGCAGAATGACTTTTTCAATTGCTTGCAACCCTCACATTATACTGAAGAGAAACAGATCTAAGCAGTGTGCCAGAATGAAGAAAGGCAGTTCAAATGGCAAAAAAGTGAATCTGCAGTTACAGTCAATTATTTCAGCACGCTGTCTCAGTGGCAATTAAGACACAGCTCTAATGAGCTTGGTGTCAAAACTGGCAATGGCATCCTGGTCTTCATAGACACTCTTTAATCTTTATAATATAACCCTTTCCCATTAGTATTTCATAACTGCTTTTTAGGTTTTCACTTGGGAAATACAATGTTCATTTTTGTTTAACAATTTCTCTATTGAATCATACTCATCACTAGTGTATCCATGAGAACATGAAAGAAGTTATATGGGGTCAGAAAAAGGTCCATACCATCAAAAACACGTGAAGAAAGGCAACCACACAGCAGTGCATCTCTAGAAGACTCTTGTACCTACCACCAATTCTGAGCTTCCACAGAGGGTTTCAGGATGGGAGCGGAGGGGGGAAAAGTGTGTTGTGGGTGGATGTAAGAGTCCATGATATAATTTCCTTCTGAAAAACCTGACCTCACCTTGTGAGACTGACCTTGGAGATGACTCTGTTTTAGGAAGCAGTTTGGACCAGAGACCTCCTGAGCTCACTTCAAGCCAGTACAGTCCTATAGGCCTGAGAACCTGTGGCAAGAAATTTCATGAGTCCATAATACTCAGTGAAGACATAAAGTTATTTTATTATGAACCTGATGCCTCCTAGCTTTACTTATTGCGTTAAAGGAGAGAGTGAATCATAATTTGCCATTCAATTTCTGTATGTCTCATTTATTTTATAGATATCTATCATTATCTGTTCAGTCATTTCTTTTTCAGGCTGAAGAATCCACTCTCTTTAACCATTCTTCATGTAAAACTTTTCTGCAGGTGCAATTGTCCTTTTCCAATTTTACAACATGCTTTTTTGAGATGGTATGAATCTGGGACAAATCTGCTGGGAGTATTCAAAATGTAATGCACTTTTAATTTATTAAGTAGGAGCGTGATGTTTCCTGTATTGTTCCCTTATTTTGATTCCCTCTAATGATTTTGAATATTCTACTTCCTTTTTTGACAAATACAGACATCTGAACATAGAATTTATTTCACCTTTTAGTCAGCCAGTATTTTGGTGGTCTTCTGCAGTACTTAAGATCTAATACTTGTCTTTACTACTCAAAGAAATTCGGTATCAAATAGAAACATCATCATTTCTCTCCCTTTCTCTCACCCTCACAATTTTTCAATACATTGCATCTAGTTGATTGCACTACAATCCCTGTGAGTCTCTGCTGATCATTTCAACTCTATCTGCACCTGGGCATTCTCTATTCTCGGTATTCCCACTTCATAATTTTTTAATCTGTGTGAATATCCTTTTTCTGATCCCAAAGCAGTTTCTTTTCTTCAAAAAATATTTGATGAGAAAGTTTATTATGCACTTTTCTTAATATATCAACAGAATCCTATCTTTCTATGGATTTTTATCCTATATGCTATGGTTTTTTTTAACTGGAGAGGGGGAAAACAAACAAACAGGAAAAAAACCCGAGTAACAAACCCCAAAGACACAAAACTGTAGTGCTTTTTCAAAGATTGGATTTGTTGTGTGTTATGGCTGGCTAGAAATGGTTGAAGAGCACAACTGATGGTTGAAAATGACAAGATTTTATTTCTCCTAATTCAAAATTTGCTAAAGCTCATACTAAATGTGTCTCCTGCATTATGAATATGGGATTACTTTGTGACATTTAGGATTATTTAGGACTATTAAAACATTACATATGTTTCATTGCTCATTGTTTTATGAGTTGTTAATACAGGAAAATAACAATTATTTTTCAAGGTCAAAACTTCAATGATTGTCTCTATACAGGGACTAAACCAATATTTGAAGTTTGCTTATTTGGTGATGCAATCATATGTTGTTTGGTTACCTCAGGCTCAGGTGAAATTGATAACATTATTTTACATCAAAATTTGAAATGTCTGCAATATCAACTTAAAAAACAGTATTATTATCTAATGAATTCTATGAACCTTTAAGAGATTCTTTTATATTATTTCATTTCTAGGCTGCCTTGTGCTTCATCAGGGCAGTTAAAGCACTTGAGATGCCTCATTTAGTTACTCCTATTTTGCCCTTCATATACTGCGTTTTCTCTCAAAATATACCACATTATTGGCATTTGTGTTGGGGTATACATAGTATTTGATCAAATACTTACAATTTGCAACTAAATGACCTGTTTAAAAATATTTTCTACTGAATTAATTGTTTTTTCAATAATAAGTTAGAATCCATTTGTACTGAAACATTAGATATTTGCAGTAACTTTATTGTGATTTCTGATTACCTATTAAAGAACTGTAACATAAAGTTAATGTTTATAAAGTTGAGAAAGGTCTGATTAATACACGGAGAACAAAGCATACACAAGAAAGGAAATGACAAATCCTCTCTGATCACATATACTGGGTTTGCATAGCAAGGTGCTGGCAGCAGGAGGCGCAGGGCAGTCCCTGTGAGGAGAGGTCAGGGCGGCTCCGCGCTGCGTGCAGCCACTTCAAGCCGTCCAACCCAGCCACTGCAGGGCACAGCTGATCTCCCCGGCCATGTGTGGGTTCCTCTGGCTCCCAAAACATGGGATGTATGGACTACAAAAAATTGATGCTAAGTCTGAGTTCATTATTATATAACAGGTTATTCACCTGGTGGCAATAAAAAAAATTGATGGCTGAATAACAAAAATGGCAGCTGGGACCATCATTATGATGGCAATGAAGCACTTCCTGTGTACTCAAGGGCTATATCAAATATGATTACATTTCCAAGTAGTCAGTTTCCCCCTCTTTGCTCTCAGCCACTTTCTAGTTCTCATTTACTTCCAAATTTGGAAACACATCTCGGGAGTGCTTATGACAAACGTAATTAACACCAGTTCACAAATGCTTCTGATTGCGCTTAGTCAGACCTGTTATTGCAAGCAGAATTCAGCCAGAGGGTTAATGGTAGCACATAGTGCATATGTCGTCATATTGCTTAATTTTGATTATACACAAGCTTGGTAAAAGACACCAGTCATAGAGGATAAGCTATTAGAGATGGATGCTGTAAGGTGTTCTGTAAATAGTCTCGGAAGAAGTAAGCACTCTCTGGCTATGATGAGCTGCGTATATTTCACCACCCTTACTCTGCTATACTTAGACTTATAAACCTGTGGTGATTTGTGACTTCTATATCAAGTCTTAAGAACTAATGTCTCTCAATGATTGCAGGATATTGTCAGAAAGAAACCTTAGGATCAGTATGGTTATTCTTCTGCTAGCATATAGCAGCGGAAGCATTACATTTAAAGATGAATGCAGCTATACACAGAAGAGTATGGCAATGTCAGAGTTAGAGGTAAGTAACTAACTCTAGTATCTACCTGTAGAAAGTCATTTTGATATCTGGTTAAACAAAATATGAATACCATATGTGGGTTGAACACAGCCGTAGCACAGCCAAGCAGGAATGAAGCACATGCCCTGACCCACGCTAACAGTGGCTGATACAGTTCTGCCTGGCATGGTCAATACAGGACTGGGATTCAGGCAAACCTGGAACTGATTGCCTGTTTCTTTCCAGCAGGACAGGAACACATAAGCCACTGGTATTTAAATGAAAACAATCCATTGGGGAACTAAACCAATAAAACTGTATATTTCTGCCTATCAGCTAAGTGTAAACATAATCCTAGGTATGCAAGTGCTATAGGAACTTAGTACTTGGCCCTTTTAGTTGCTGGAAACACATGGTTTCTATTCACGGAGTCAATAATGTTTGTTTCTCCCATAAATTTTGTATATTGTATATCTATATCTATCTAGTAACGGTGTTACAGTTATACATACACATATTCACGGAATCATACTGTAATTGACCACAATAAAATGATGACATTTAACTTCATCAAGAACAGTATGAGAGTCTACTTTATGGGCTTGGTCAAATATTTACTCTGTATGAACTACACACTCAAATTTAATAATTCATTTATTCATAAATGACCAGGAGATAAGCCCCTTATTCTGTCTTCCAATTAAAATAAATAAGTGACCATATAATGTGTGTCCTAGAAAACCAAAGACAAATTATTACTCTTTGGAAAGAAACTTTGAAGGGCAATGGAGATTGCAAACTAGTACTATTGTTTTTAGAGGATGTACTTATACAAGGCCTTGGAACTGCATACTTTCAGAAATGGAATTAATAGAATCTCTCATTGTTCCAATTTATTAGTGGGCTGACACTGCAAAATTGTATCTCCTCTATTATTTGTGTTCAACTTGGCCAGAATCCCATCGTGCAATTACACAGGGAGAGAAAGCACTCCCTTCTCATTCCCTTCTTATGTTCTGCCTCCTCCAAGTATTAGTTTTGAATGTGTGTGGTTAAAGCAGTCTAGACAGGTATGCAAGTAGATTGACTGGGTGAATCTAAATTAGAAGGAGAAGATATAAAAATAATAGGTAGGGTCAGAGAAATGGACAGAATGTTATAATGTACAGAGATGGCTATATATAAAAATACTGTATGTCTATAAAGTCCTTTCTGATAATGCCTGCAATGAGCTACAGCAACCAATTTCATAAAAATGCTTTCTACCCGCATCTCTTCCAGAAATGCTCTCTTTCTTTTAGACTTTGAGAGATGATATGCAAAGATAGCAATTTCAGCAACAGAAATTGAGGTCAGATTGCAAAACTTGAAGGCATGTTTTGCTTGGTTTCTAGCTCCAGCATACTTTTATAACACAAATAATAAATAAATAAATAAATATTAAAATTTCACTTACTGTGGAATTTATTCTTTCCATAGAGATCTATAAAAGGTGATTATTGCAACTGCTTTATTAGGTGAGAAATATCAACTTAATAAGCCTTATTTATCAATGTTTGCCTTCCACTAAGTTAGAAAGTGTCCAGTGGAGTGTTTTAGTATGTTTTGAATACATGGAGTGCAGAGACCCACAGAAAGTTTTGTGCCACATGACACTCATCACACTTTTTTTTCATATAAACCCTATAAAAAAATGAACCCATTGTCCTCCCATTCATAAAAAAGGGCAGCAAAGCAGAGGCGTGGAAATTCGTATTTCAGGTGTTCTGCCACAGCAAAAGTCTGTGGCAGAGGGCATGCCAAAGTAAATTACCTGGCCACAGTAGAACGTCTTGTATTCCCCCTCTGACTTGTCTACAAGTTACAATATTTGGGGCAGTGCTATCACAGCTGGCAACAGTCAAAGAATGTGGCATGGTGGGAGAGGCAATTATGAATGCTCAGGATGGAGCTCCCAGTCATCTAAGCTACATCTTTGAATGATCTGGTACCCCAGCACAGAGCTCCAGTGAGAGTGAGAGGAGAGAGCCTGTCTGAGAGCCATTCAGAGCCCCAAAGCTCTCAGGTGGCCTCAAGACGATTCAGGCTTCATGAAGTAAAGTCCATTTACTTTTAGTGAAGAAAAGTTTAAGTAGCAGAAGGGAATCAATTTGTGAATCTTGCCATCCACTGAATAATGCAGCCACTTCATCATAGTCAAGCTGTTTTCCCTACTCTGATTTCTTTGTGTATTGCATTTTTTACTACAAAACATTTTCTTTATAGACACTCACAGATACAAAAGATATTCCTGTGAACAAAACCTCTTCTATCTTCTAAAAGCCTTACTGTTCTCTTTCAGCATTAGACATTGTAATCCTTTTTTCTGCTTCACAGTGGGTTGATATGGAAATGGAATTACAAACAGTATTAGAATGTAGACGTGGGCCGAAAAGTTACCCTTTGTTTCCCATATCTATTGTTGCCTTACCACACAGTCTCAGGCAACTCACTCAGCTTCATCAGGCCCCGATTCAGCAGAGATGTATAAGCAATGCTACACATCTGAAATTGATTTGAAATGTGGTTATACCACATCCCCTCTCTCCTAAATTTTCTAAATTAAAATGCGACTATAATTATCCCTCCCCCCCAAAATATTGCACTTTCCTATGTTGTTAGCTAGAGGCTAGCTTAAACAATGGATCAACGGCAAAGAGACAGGAAGGGTCCTAGTACGATAATCCATGGGAGGTTTATCACAGCCAACCCACAAACAGAGCACGAACGAAAGAGCTTGAACAAAGGAGTATCCAGGTTTATATATGGGGGTGGAGACAGGATCAGGGAGCAATGACTTGAGGGCACAGGGGCGGTACACAAGCAGGGTGAGGGTGCTGGAGCCAATGGGGAAACAGGGAAATAGGAGAACATTCTAGATAAGGCAAAAAGGGGGTGGGGAGGCCAACGGGCCAACTGGGGAAGCAGAACTGGGGTACATCAGCGTAATGAAACAAAGTATCCTTAGAGAGGCCTTTCTCTCACTAACTAGGGAGTGAGTCTCCTGGGGGCTGTCCCAACAATGGACTCTCTTAGTCCATTGTTTATTAGGCTCACCGGCTCCCACATTTCTATATGACATTCAAACTCTCCCTGAAAATTCCAGACCTGAGGTCTTCCGAATCTCTTATTTAAACTTCAGTCACATGGTCTTTGTTCAATACCTTTCTATTACTTGTATGTTGAATTAAGTAGCATATTATTTGAAAAATATGTCTATTGCAGCACCTAGCATAATAAAAATATCCATTCCAAATTTTCACATATGATTATCTGTACTCATAAGTCTGTCTAGATCCCAAGTGGGTGGAGGGAGAACCTGCACTTCTCATTACAATTTCATGGAACAAATTTTGAAATGGCTACCTGAGGATATGGTTTATCTTTATTTTTATTTCCAAGACCAGTAATATTGAAAATGTGTAGGATTTCATAGAGTCAAAAACCATTTAGCTTGGAAAAGACCTCCAAGATCATCAAATCCAACCATTGACCCAACACCACCAAACTCACCACTAAACCATGTCTCTAAGTGCCATATCTACACAACTTTTAAATACCTTCAGGGATGGTGACTCAGCCACTCCCCTGGTTAGTCTGTTCCATAGCTTGAGAGGTCATCTAAGAGCTTGGTAAAATTACACAAATTATTAGTAGTATTCTGGGTGTGAGCATGTCTTAAGAGAACACAACTTCTCCAGAGTTTTTTTTTGTTTTTTGTAATTAAGTTTAAAAAATAAAAGAAAATCTATAAAAGCAGGATACTTTCCTCAAAATGGGATAATTTAGAATCCTCCATGAGGTTATTCTGCTTCATAAGGATTGAGAAACATGTAGTATTTAAGCAGAATAAAATTATATGCACATATGGTTAAGTGAATTTATCTAGCCATAATAGTGTAGTCTTATTTTGTAAAAGTAAATGTTCACATTTAGAGCAGAATGATGTCTCTTTTAGTGCAAGGGAAGTATTCCAAAAGGGATTCTATTCCCCATTTAAGGCTGCTGCAAGGGGAGGCAGCCAATGCTGCAAATCCAAAAACGATATTGAAATTACTCACACAACCCTACTGGCAAGTGATCCAGAAGGTTTTATTACTTATGTTGATTGTGTTCATGCCTTTTATATCCTTCTGTTGGTAAGCCACCATTTAAAGCATAATTTTCTCAAAATTAGGACTTTCATGTGTGCATTATGTAATATCTAAGCTTGAGTCTCAAACCTGCCAAATTCTCCTTTGTCAACGAGTGTAAAATAACCTTGGAACTTAAGACAGCAGAAACCACCCCTCATGTTTGTTTTTTTTTTTTTTTTTGATTCTCCAAATGACAGAGCAGGATAATGCAATTTACAAGAGTTGGAAGTAACAGCTAATCCTTCTGCTCCATATATATACCAGATCTAGTCATCACTGGGTCTCCACTAATCTACATTTGCTGAAGATACAGCTTGATTTTTTGATATTAAACTGTATTAAATTTATATGCATTAGCTATTACTCTAGAAGGTAAATTTAAAATAGGAAATATATTTCGCATTTGTCGATGAAACATTATTCAAAAGAAAAGTATGTAAGAGTCTAACGTATTATTAATTAATGCCATTTCCATTCTGATGTTGCATTCTCTCCTGTTCCTTCACTTCGTGGTTAATATCATACTACTTCTCCCTGTCTTTACTTGGCAGAATGGTTGTGGTTTTTTTCCCTTGAGATTTTACTGGCTTGATTTATTCTGGACTACATTTAAACATAGCAACTCAAAAATATATGAAAGAAACATAAATGAAAACCTGTTACTTCAAGTATTTGGTTTATACAGTCATACTAGTATGATCATTGTGCCATAATTATGCTTCACTGTACAGTCAGTTTTAAAGGAAACCTTAAAATTTATAAAAGCCTTAATAGAGATAGAAATTTAGATATTTGTTGTACACAATTATTTTATCCGGGGAAAAACTATATGTGAAAAGTAAATGTAATGACAGTGGAAAGGCAGGGGTTGTTGCAGGTCATGTTGTTAGACTAATTTTATTTCAGTTGCTAACTTTGCTAATCTAAAATTTTTAAATAAAGTTCTAATATAATCATGTCACTTCCACAACTCTTATCTAACTCAGCTCTCACTATTAACTTTCATGGAAGAGATGAGTAGATTTTCTTGTCACCCTGGTAAACCCTTTGTAGAAGTAATTTATATTGTTAGCTGATTGAAAATGCAACCTCAAGCAATTATGGAAAGGCACAGGATTTATTTAGATATATAAAATAAGCTAGTTTTCAGAAGAGGAAATTTCTTCATGGAACTGTTTGCAACTATGCTATTTACACTTCTCTTTATTCTCATTTATTTGCCTTGCTGTCAGTGGGCTTTTTTCCATTGACACTCTTCACCTAACTCATGGAGGTTCTGCAGAGCTTGTTCTTAAGAGTTGCAAAAATAATATCCTGCATAACCGTGCTTATATTTTGTCTGTTATACAACTCTAAGCTTACAAATGGATCCAATAAGCTCTGCTGGACAGCTTTGGTGTATGTCCAGTACATTTTAAGGCTGTATTAAAAAATCTCATGTCAGAGTTCTTCAGTTATTTTTCACCTACATTTCTCATTTGGGTTGAATTGAAATAATATATTTTCATCATATTTTTCACAGGATCCTGCTTACTTCAGAGCTGAGACCAAGATCTGTTTTCTTAAACCTTTTGATAACGTTTTCTTAATGTCTTTAAGAAAACATTTACATCTATTGCCTTTGAAATACATTCCACAGCTGCCAGCTCTTATGTATGATAAATGGATATTGCAATGTTAAGCACTTTCTTAAAAGCTCTAAAACTAGAGGCCAATATACTTGGCTTTCCTTAAAAGCAGCAGCACTAGACTTCCTAGTCTAGAATCTCCAGCTTGTGGTAACTGTAGTTTCAGGGCAAGGGAACCTGAAATTTCAAATTTGACCAGAAAAAGCATGAAATTATTATCATTGTAAACATGTCAATGATTACAGGTATATTGTTACTACTTGTGAGAAGAAGATAGAAGAGCAATGGAAGAATGGATCAGAAGAATGACTTGGAGTAAAAATCAGCATATTTCAGATGAATCTCAATCATAAAACAATTGGTGACTTGCCTAGCTGTATGAGAAAATTAAGTTTCTTTTACATATGTGCCACGATTAGTTGAATCAGAAGTTAAAACCAGCCATCAGCATGTGTTCAGCTTCATTTTTTGGCTTTTTTTTGCTTGTTTGTTTTAGGAAAGCCAAAGAACTTCATCTACACATCAGAGGCTAATTTTGACTATATTGCCCATTTACAGAGAAAAAGATATAAAAAAGATACAGAAAATATGATTAATTTCCTCTCCATTCTCTCAAAAGCTCCTGACCTGACAGGTTTAATAAGCAGATATATTTGTGCCTGTCTCCATTGCTCTGAGTGTATGACTTTTTCCAGTATAATAGGAAACCTGAATAGTTTATCTAGATAAGAATTGAATTTATTTTTCTTGTCAGTTCTGCCCCAGTGTGCAGAGGAGTCATGCCTATTTGAATCAACTGAGCAAAACCATGGTTATGTCTCTGTAAAACTCATTTTTGATGTTAGACATACTGGAAAATGGTGTGCATAGACATATCATGAGTCTTTTGGAGACAGATTTCTTTTTCATTTTCATTGGGTTTTGAGATACAGAATCATTACTTGGATTGTAAGATCTCAGAATTTTCTGTGCATGTACACTGCTTTTCAGCTAAGAATCTGATTGTGACTGGGATTTGTACACACTATTCTGGATCATTTCAAGCCAAGCTGTTTGGACACAGCAAAGTGAGCAATTTAAAGCAACTAGGACTTTTCTTCCAATTTTGGCCTTAACAAAAGATTTGACAAAATAAAATTCTGTATATATCCAAAGAATTATTATCAAATGTACGCTGTGATTTGAAAAACAGATAACATCTAGATGTGTGTATTTTTCTTAAATGAGTCTAAGGATTAATCTTAATTTTACAAATACTTATTAATAAATTTGTAATTTTAAATAAGTATTTTTAAGCAGGGATTAAAAAAAAAGCAACCTTTGAAATTAAGGATGCATAGTATTATAGAAATACACACTAATATAAAAATCTTTTCCCAGATTCTGGCTAGATGACTAAAAGAGATGTTATCCTTCTTTAAATAGACTCAAGAATTTTCCAGCTGTAACTGAATGGAAAAGGATTTTCTAAATCCATGACATTTCAAGATTAAACAGAAAAGAAAGAGACACATTATCCACTTGACTAAAATAATAATAATAAAAAAAATCCATATATAAAATTGTGAAGAATATGATGATAGGACTACATCATGGATATAAGTCCCTGGCCAAATATTTTATTTTATTTTTTCCCCAAAACCAACAGTTTAATTAGCCAGGGGCATAAACTGCTTAATTAGTTATTTTGGAGAGGTTCATTCTTTTTTGTGAGGCATTATATACAGAACCATTACATAATAAGTAAAGATTTGCTGACATTGGAATACTTCTGAAAAAGATTCTAATGAATAAATCTGTTTTGACAAAATATTCTCATTGAAAAATTCCTGATTTGTGCCAGTTGGTTCTGGTTAGCACCATGCGATGGGACATGAAGCCATGAGGCATCGCTTCTGAGAGCAGTAGAAGTTACACCACAGGTCCCATAGAGCTGAAAGTACAAGAGGCTTGAACAGCCCCTCACTGCATGAACTCCCCAGGCTGCCCCTGGACCCAAAACAGTCAGGGCTGAATCTCTTCCCTTTTGATACTGCTACCCACTATAGAAGCTTAATGTATCTCGTACTAAATCAGCCTGTGTCAACATGGGTGATGACTAGACTGTCCATGCCTGGAAGCCAGAAGCCACCCATATGGCATATTCCCTTCGGTTCCTGAGAAATGGAAGGATCTATTTCTTTGGGGAGAGGAGGAAGAGTTGCCAATATAAAAAGAGGATATGATCAGCAATCAAATCATGTTGTTATAAATGATACAGTTCCTCTGTGCTGATTTGGGCTCAACCTGAATATTGAAAAATCCAACTGCCACTGCGCTATCAGCTGCCATTTACCTTACTCTGTTAATTTCAGGACTACACACCATATGGAAAGCAAAGGTTTTGGAAGCTGGGGGGAATTAGTAAATTGCAACTCAGCCTGGGGATTTAATAAATTCATAGAAGATGCATAATGGCAAATTTAGGACAGAAAGAGTCAGCACATCGCTCAAACAAAGCAAAGATCTGCACAGGTCAAAAAAGTTTTACCAGGAAAATGAAAAGGAGAAGAAAATAAAGCAGAATAGGTGGGGAAAAAAACCATTAATGGACTCATTGTTATTATTTTAAAAATCATGGTTGAATTTATTTTAAAATTGAACTAAAAATTGTCTCTAAAACTAAAACCTTCTAATTAAAAGCTCTGTTCAGAGCAGACTTCACACAACAGTGTCTCTGTCAGCAGTATATTTAGTGTGTATAATATGGATAATCACCTATGCTGGATTATTATATCAGTCCTGTGTGACTCAGATATCATCAGGGTTTGCACAGGTGCTTTGATTTGTTTGCTGACTAAAGACAGGATCAAAAGCCTTCTCCAGTAAAGTTGTTTCTGGAATAAAGGGATTAATTAAATATTTGAACTTAGCGCAAATGACTTGAGAAACTCCTGTATTCATTAAGTAGATAAAATAAAAAGAAAACAATATTTTAAAAATAACTTAAAAGCAGTTTAGAATAAATTATTATTAAATTCACCTTCTTTCTTCTTAAACCTTCATGAGATGCAGGTTTTGCTTTAACAATTTTTCACAGTCATCTTGTTTTTAAGAAAATGTAAACAGAGGTATTGCTCTTAGAAGTCTTCTTCAAACAGAAGTATATGATAGGAAAATATTTCACTTTAAAACAATATATTTCCTGTTTGTTACTCTTCCTTTCTAATCAACCACCAATGAATCTTTCAACTCTTATATACCTTCGGGAATTATCTGTGGCTCTTACAGATTTTTTTCATTGGATTTTGGGGAAAAATGACTTGCAAGATTAGCAGGACTGGAAAAATGAACATCTGTTGGAAAAATGAACAGCTGCCTGTCTGAATTGCATGATGAGTAATCTGTTACTAAACATTTTCCTCACAAGTAGGTTTCATTGCAATTAATATAATCTATTTAGTGTTCATTACTGACTTAAGACTTTTAACTAGAATTTAAGAAAAATCACCCCCCCCCAAAAAAAAAGACCCAAACAAACAAAAAAACAAACCAAAAAACCACACCATCCCTGCAAAAAAATAAACAAAACCCCCCTGGGAAGTAATTTTCACTATCTGAGTTCTGTATTGCAATCTTTCAGTGAAAAAATCAAATGTATCTTTTTTTCACTGCCCATTTAGCATTATTGATAGTCTGCTTATTTTCAAAAGTTTCATTCATTCTTCATCCCATTAATGCTGACAGCAAATAGGTTTACTTATTTCATGTATGCTTTTCAAACTTCCAGTGCAAGAAAGGATGTTCTCCTCCAGGCTAACAAAATAATGAATGACATTTGAGTGAGACAAAGATTTGTCTTTAGGTGAACTCTGGAGCTATATGTCAACCTCTGAATTCCCAGAGGAAGAAAAGTTATTCTCTCATCATCTTTCTGTAGCCTCTGGTGAAGAGGACATCTTGCTGTGAACTGGAAGGTGCTACAGAATTATCACCTACCTTTTAAGTTAGAACAACTTGAAGTTAAGACCAGCATGAAAGCACAAATCTGCATGAAACTTTCAGCAGTTTGCTACAGCTAGTTACTCCAAAATTTCAAGAAGATATGGTGGCCTATTCCTTGTTGTCTCTGTATATTGGAGATGCTCATAACTATAAAGGAAGGAAAGAATGGCCAATGACATTTATCTGTATGAAAGAAAAATCTGTCCACCCACATTTCTTGCCAGAAAGGGATAGCTTGGACAGCAGATTGGACTTAAAATGTTACTTTCAAGATAGATGAAAACTTTTACAAGGAGATGTTTTGCTGTCAGCATCAGGCTTGATTGCCAGCCAACACCAGAACATCTGGTGTTATTTCTCACATTGCAGGAAATCATATCTAGTCTCCAGTCACCAGCCCAGACTAAGTCTCCCTTAGAGTCTGTGTTTTACTTGCCGGCTGCAGAAGGATAGTTTGCACATGGTAGGGCACTTCAAATGTCACAATGGTCTCTCTCTGATCAGACAACAGACCCATGTCCATTAAAATGAAATTAGCACCTAGAAATGTGTGCTTATTGGACTGGTTTTAGTTTCCATTAACGTGGGAAAAGGCCAAAGATCACATAAAGGAAATTATCTATATGCTCTTGACAGCAAATCTGTTGGAATTTTTCTCCTAGACAACAGATTGCAACATTTGTTTTTCAGTGATACTAAAGTTGCATACAAGCTTATCTATGCAGGTAGTCCCCTGCTTTGCTATGTTTTCGGTATTCATAACATTTATTTCACCCTTTATTGACAGTGCTCTTATAATCTATTCTCCAAATCATTTGGTATTAGTATCACAATAACTTTGCATTTTAACTGTAATAGAACATGGATTTCCATATTTTTATAGTGTTTCTTCAAAAAGACAAAACAAAAAACCAAAAAAACCCCAAACCCACAAAAATCCCCTACGAAACATCAACAACAAAAGCCCCAAGGTGTTGTTCGCAGAGCGTTCAACCATAACGACCCTTGATTTGATTTAGTGATTGAGTCTTTCTGGGATAAAAGGAGAGGTATGTTAACAAAAACATTTCATGAGTAGCTATACTGCCTGAATACTTTTACAGTGCCACTGCTTACATTACTCTTCTTTTTCTTCAGCTTTTATGCATTATTTTTAGTACCTCTTCTAGAGTGTTACCAGTTTTAATTTCATTCATCTTCTCACTTTCTTGTCAAGATTTCTTTCAATTCACTGATTCCTTTCTCACAGGAATGTGTATAAAAACACTGTACTTTGCTACACTAATGTGAACATTCTGTCATTTTCTCTGTGACAAAATACTGATTGAGTGTTTCATATAAAGGATATAGAAGAGTAGGTGGGACATTGAATAGTTCTGTTGAGAAGACTTTGCTCAGTTGAGAGATCGGCATGATCACCTAAATATATTAAAATTTACCATAAATACTAAAGGAAAACAACAAAATTCTGGAGCACAAAATAGAGAGCAGCTGATTGTAAATGATGCTATTTCTGTCTAGAGATAAATGCTTCCATTTTGAAGAGAAGGAACTGGCTGGGTCACCTCTAAATGCCCATACATATAGGTTTTAAATATTTTGAGAAACTTTTGGTAATATTCTGTTTTTTCTTATAAAGAGAAATGAAGATGGTTCTGCAGCTGTAAATCTACATGAAAAGACATGAAGGAAAAAGAAAAGGTCAGACAAGCAAGGAGGCACAGTTTGGAAATAAGTCTGAAATGTGTAAAAATTTTTAGAGAATTAGACTTCATAATTCATTCACTCTGTTTCCCTAAAGACTGAGCTTTTATCTTTATTTAGACTCACAAAATTTCAAGATGATTGACTGCTTTAGGAATATTGAGACAATTGTTCCCAGCTTTCCCTTTGTTGGAAGTGTAGTAGATCAAATGGCTCTGAAAAGGATTTTAAGGGAATTTTCAGACACTTTCACTAAAAATTGCAGTATTTGTAATATTTGACTGGCTATCTGTCTGAAGGGTGGGAGAGTTCACTTCTTGATCAACACTATAAAATTTCTAAAGTATCTATTTTGTTTTACACTTAATTCTGTGGATGTTCTTGGCTTGTTTGTGTTTATGGATTCTTTTGGTAAAAATGAGTTGAACGTAAACCCAGGCATAGTTTTTTTAAGAATAAAATATTTTTTTCTAGAATCTCAACAAAACCAAATTGGATACCTTCAGTAATTTTGGTGAATGGATTGTTTAAATGTTTGTCTAGAAATTTTATACAAAATGTTGTATTTTGCTCACTCCTTGACCATCTTTGTTATGTATCAAAGGAAGAATTACAGTACTCTGTTTTGACAGAGTAAAACAAAGTATTAAAACAGTATTTGTTTTTCCACCCTTCTCTTTTATTCAGTGTGTAATGAATGATAGCTTCTTCTTTTTTGCTCTGCATAGCATTGCTTAAGCTATTTGTTTATTTCTGACCTCAAGCAGAATTTGTCATTTGCAGCTGTTTTATCATGGAAACTTACACTGCATAATTAACAGTTTCACATCCCTTTAATCAACAAAGTGCTACATTATTTGGAACTATGCTTCAGCTTTTTCGTCTGTTTATTGGCATTTGCTAATCTTGATGTGAATACACAAAGCTTCATTCTCAAGAAATTATGAACATAACCTGGTGTAATAATAGTGACCAAAAATAGTCAGCTCCTTGAAACTGTTCTAATGGTTTAGTTTGTAATGCTGAAAATATCCAAGTAATGTCTCCTAAGGCAAAGTTTAGCATTTATTTCCCTGCTGAAGAAAGTGGGTGCTCTATGAGTGGAATATAAAAGTACATTCTGTCCAAAATATGAATGTCAGATGGTAGGGCCCCGAGGCTGTCCAGCAACCTGTGTAACTCAGTGGAAGACTTAGTGTCTGTTTCTTGTATCATTGCTAAAGCTGAAGGAAGTCAACCAAAGGGATTTTGAAAGGAACCAGATAGGGAACTTTTGCATTGTTTATGCTTATTGCAAATATTTTTACATCATTTTCACTTGAATAAAGTACATTATAATACAGATGAATCACAGGTATGAAGGTATTTCCACATTACATGAGGATCAGTAATGCCTCATCAAATGTTACTCTTAAATTGTTACTATGGGTTTAAGAATATACTCAAATATTAAAAGTTAAGGTACATTTTTCAATCTTTAGTCTCAAAAAGATTATTTAATCTCTTTTTCCACTGTCCTTGAGTTATTGAGAACTTTTGCCAATTTGAATATTTTTCTGAAGTACTAATGTGGTCACTTTTCTCATTATTACGTAGTATGTTTTCAGGGCGAGTTGAAAAAAAATCTATTTCCTTGGTATTAATTGTACATAAATTTACATGTTGTGTGATAAACTATTTTAATGTAAAACAAAATCTCCATTCTTTATCATCTGTTGCAATGAGAGAATAAAGTACAAGATTGTGGAGAATTAGAAACTCTGTTTTTCTTTTATCACATGAAAAGTTATAAATCCCTGCAGAAATTATATTTATTGACAATAAGCAGTGGATATTGCTCTATTTTAAAATGTAGTAAAGCATATTCAGCTAATACAAACATTTCTTTGAAGCGGTTCCTCAACGGTGACAGTAGCAGATATGGACTTCTAGTAAAACTTACAGACTTGTAAATTACTGCCAGAAAGAGATTAAATGAAGTTGATCAAAAAACAAATCCAAGAAAGACAGATTATAGATCTCAAAAAATTTCGTCAGTGTAATGTCTTGTCTGAGAAACTTGTTCTGAATGTTTAAACTGTGTAAATTAGTCTTCAGATTTTAAAATATAATGAATAAAATACTTGAATTAGGATATCATTAAGGCCTGGTAGCAATGTAATTATGCAGGTAACTATCAGGCTCCAAAAGAATTCCGTTTTGTGAGTACAGGGCAGCAAGCTGAATCTGACACTGTTTTTCAAGCCTTCAACTGGAGGTCAATGTGGTTATTCTTTAAACATATTGACAGTATACAATGACTGTTTCATATGACAGCTTGTTCATATAATGTAGCCTGGGTACAAAACCACCTTTGTGTTCTGGTTTTGTCGTACTTTGCCTGTGGAGAGCTAGTAGAGAAATTCACTGTCTTCACATCCTAGCTAATACTGTCCCCTACTCTTATTATCTATTTTGGAGTTCTCAGAACAGGAAGAGGCAGGTCAAATATTTCTCCTTACTAAGTCTAGACATGCCTATTCCTTATGGAATATACTTATACTGCTTGTACTACTTACAGCAGATTGAGTAGACATTTTACATGACATCACTATTTCAGTGGAAATGTTACCTCTGTGTAATTTTATTATGAGTCTATGAAATTATAAATTCTCTCCTGAAGGAGTTGAAGTTAGCACGTTTCCTGTGTGTCTGAGTTCAGAGACAATGAGGAATTCTTCCTAAAAATAGCTGATTTTTAAATGTAGGTGGATGAACAGTAAATACAAACTCATAATTCTGTTTATCCATCAAAACATAATCATTGTATTTCCACTATCACTGGGGAAGTTTTTATCCTCCTGTATTTTTTGTTTGCTTTGTTTTTTGTTCTTCTGCTGCTTACTTGATAGTTATGTATCATAAGTCACTAACAGAAATTAAAATGAATTTGATTGAGAACTGAAGAAAAAAGAATCCAAACTGAATAATCATCACTACATCAAACTTGTGATGACTTATCTCAAATTTTAGTCCTCACACTTAATAAGAATTTACACACCTATAAGTATTTCCATTACTGTATTTTTTAATACTTCTGATACCTCACAGAATATTTTTCAATACATCCACAACAGTTCCAGAATTAGTGACAGATGAATTTATAGTGTATTTACAATGAAACAAATTAAGCTTCATTAGGAGGAAATTGGGATATGGATGTGAGGTTGCTGCGGTACTGCCTGTGACAGTGCCGGGCGCCCACCCGGGCCAGGGAGAGGCTGGCTGGATCGCTCAGAGGTGTGGGGGGCTGGCGAAGTTCCAGCAGGGGTTCGCCCAACCCACCGATGGTACAGGCGCGCTGAGGAAGGAGAGACGAGGCGGAGGGGCTTCTCCAGATGGTGCGGGGGTTATTATGGCACCGGGGTCGTGCCAGGAGAAGCGAGGCAATGTGTTTCACACTCACAGTTATACCCCTGTGAGTGGGCGGGGGAAGATACAGAACACCCAATGGTGCAGGAACGCGGGGTTTGAATTTGGCGGGCTGGGGGTACAGAGCCAATGGGAAGGGTCGTGGGAGGGGAGAAAAACGCGGAGGGAGGGGAGGAGATGGCCGTGCCCAGTTTGTCAGGAGCGCACCGCAACATGAGGTGTTCTTTAAAAAAGGATGCAATTGTAGTAAAGTAATGCATACAACATTCAAAAACAAATGTCTTATTTCACTGTAGCGTGAAGACAGGAATAAAATTCTTGATAAAACCAATAAAAAAGAAAAAAAACCCAAGTATGTCAAAAAGTAACTTATTATATACAAGAAGAGAGTTTCCCAAAAGAATTCAAATAAACTTGAATGAATAAAAATGGTCTTTCCCCAAAATTATTTCTCACAGTGAGCTTAATTTGCTTTGGAAATCCTTTTTCTCATACTCAAAGAAAGTCTAAGATACATAGGTTGAATTTCTGAACTACTTGAGAGATCTTAGAGAAATTTCAAAAGAGGTTATCAAAGTCTCCATAGCAGTACTTAGTACTCTTACATTTATTGGAAAGAAAAAATGAAATCTTTGATTCTTAACAAGAAATACAATTTTTGATATGCTAAGAATGATCATTACATTTTCCAAAACATGAAGGGTGACTAGGGGTGTTTTATTTCCAGCATGTCATTTGCAAAGCAGGGCAGGTGAGATTAATGAATCATCCTTTGGGACAGAAGCTGAGTGTCATAGCTACTATCGGTTTTTCCCATTTTATGAAAGGTACATGGCTACAGAAAATTATTTGTTTGAGCCCATATATAAGTATTGGTGTCCAGAAAACACATATTAAGACACAAAAGCCTTCCTCTCTCCTCCACACTTCCACCTAGGCTCCCCCCTCCCTCCCCACC
>VZRR01003963.1:1377708-1412458 GCA_013398015.1 Oreocharis arfaki
CCCTGCCCCCCCAGTTACATGTCTCACTTTGGATTTAGTACAGGTCTAGAGAAGAAGCCCTTTCATCTTTGGTAGGACCTTTTTCAGGACACAGTCTGGTTTTCCTTTGCAGCCCTGACAGCACAGCTGTAAAATCTAGGCAAAACGGAAAAAAATACATATAAAATCTTTCTGCTAAAATTCTGAAAGTGTATTTAGTTCAGAATGCCATTCTTAATCCAAGTATGAGGTTTCTATATTTCTTCAGTATTTATATATACTCACTGAGGGGTACTGCAACTCACTTTAATGCATGAATTCTTTACATATTGTGGAACATTTCTGAATTTGCTTTGTTCCAATATAAGTTTTGTGCTAAGAAATCCACCAAAGACAGTGTATGCTTCTGCTTCTTTTTTCTCAGTACCTCTCATTTCTGCTTACTGTGTTTATTTCCTGGTTTTATTCTAGAATAAAGTTGGAATCACTAGATTTTTTTTTCCCCTTTGCCATCATTTTGTCCTATTAAAGAAAAAAATTCTGATACAAAGATTTAAGAAACTTTAAAATGTATTTTCCATATATAGAGATTTCAGATGTATTAAAATGTATTTTCCATTCCTTCTTTTGTTCTCCCAGTGTCCAATCGAACACAGATCTCATCTTTCCTTGCTTACCCTTTGTTGAAGCCATTTTTTCTGCATTTTCCTTGTGTTATAATATTCTGAGTGAGAGGTAGTCTGTATGGAGACAAGTCAGGGACAAAGATCTGAGGATAGACCTCTAATAGTTGCTACTCTCTAAGGACAGGAACAGTTCCTTGCCAAGGGTGGGAGACAGAACTCATAATTTTCCTTCATTTCAGGATTGACTATAACCATAAGAAATAAAACTTTATTCTAGCTGTCGATTTATCTGTTGCATTGTTCTCACATGAGAATTATTTTTTCTTTGCTTTCCATTAGATATTTAGATAACTTCTGCCGTAAAGCAGGCCTAAAGAATTCAACAATTTTTCCCAAGGGAAAAATTTGACCAAAAGTCTGATTTCTAAATTTAAAATCTTTCCCTTGAAGTGGTTTTTCACCAACCTTGATAGAAAGCATATTTTTATTATGAAACACAGAGAGCACAGTAGAAAACAAAATTAGGGTAAAAAATGAGGTGAAATGCATGCATGAGAAATAATTCAAAATTTTCTTTTCATTTCAACTTTTTTTAGATTTCCAGGTTCATTTCCATGAATGACAAACCTTTGATTTTTTTGATTAGCAATTTAGGTGTGCTAAATTGTACAACTGAAATTTGATTACTCATAAATTGATTACCTCTGCCAAATAACACTTCTTCTACTAGAAAGGAGGTGAATATTTGCATTATTTTCCAAGAATTTTTTTTCCATCTCATCAAGGGAATTGTATATCTACTGAAGCAATGAGGAGAAGAACAAAGCAGAGAGCTAAAATATTCTTCACCATCCATATTTAACTCAATCGTTCATACTCATATATATGCCATTTCACACAGGCTTTCTTAAGGTGAAGTATTTATTACATTAATATTTTACTAATGCTTCAGATAACTTAATTTTAATAACAACTGAGAAGCAGAACACTGCATGACTTACCCCTATAAAATTCTTTTTTGATGCATATTTTTCAAATTATTTTTCTTAAATTTTAAAATTTGCCCTTTTTTTCTCCTTTTTAAAAGATTATTGTAGCAGTATAAGTTTTCTCATGGTATTTCTGAGGGAAATACAATTCTTTCTGTGAGTTTATATTAAGGCTATGTTGTAACAGACTATTTGAGTTTTCTGGATATCATTTTCCCATAACCACGTCTGAAAATACATAAGCAAATATATATTTTTATGTAGTTCCTAAAGTCAAGTTTCCAATCTTTTTTTTTGTTGTTATATATGTAACAGTTACGGATTTCTCCTATGGAACAACCGGTCTCACACTCTGAAAAAGAAAAATGAAAAGAAAGTGTGAAACTATTTTAAAAATGGAATTCCATTTATTTCTTCACTAAGTCAAGAATCTTTATGAACTGTGCTGTATAGTTCACTAAGTAAGTTCTGTTCAATCTAAAATACTTCTCTGTCCACTTAAGACCTGTCAGGGAGAAGTGTGCAATTTGAGTAATACGAAAATAAAATGCTATTCTAAAGCTATTATTTTTTCTTTGATTTTTCTGGTTCCTTCAGTTTATGTAAGTTTGAGCTAATGGCATTGGGAAAATTATGAGTTTTGTAGTACATACATATCTGCCAGCTTTAGAAATCTAAAGAAACTCCTCTGAGGGAATAAAGGTCCTAAAATGTAGGATGGTAAAGGATGACAAAAACCAGACCCAGTGAAAGAAGAGTATTTTGGATATTAAGATACTTTCCTGTTTTTGCACAGACATACCTGTTGCCATGGAGAAAGAGAGAGAATGCTAAAAAATAATAAAAAAAAAAAGACTTTTGAATTTAAAGAATAGGTATACTTGATATCAAGAAGCCAAATCTCTTTGGGTTGCAGAAGGCAGAGAGCTGTGGCCAATGAATTAAAACTCTGGGAGTATGTCTATAATCTTCCCCCAGCAAAAGCAAATTCACTCAGCACTCTAAAAATATGGCTTTTTAAAGACTTGTGTAAATGTCTTACTCTAAGGATGTGCCATCTTCTTCTCTCAGATGTCACAGACTTACAGACTTCTGTGAATAGCAGTTTTCAAGCTAAAGACCTCTAATTTTCCCCAGTACTTGGCAATCAGAACTTAACCTTGTTTCTTAACATACTAATGAATTTTTAAGAAAACAAGATCAGGGATTCCATATTACTCCCAGATTAAATGAATTCCTAAAGCAACTGCTGTTTTTCAAATAAGAACTGTCAGATCTGGCTATTTCTTTTGATAGTGTCTCAACATCTGCAGATGGGCCCCTTTGCCTTCTGTTTAATAAAAAGAAAATAAAATCAAGCTTTAATGAACTACTTAGCTGTAATGTGAATTTGTAAACAGAAATTAGAGCTTCAAAGCTGTTGTGACATAGGTGGCTTCATAAGAAGCTCGTGCTGAGGCTGATATGTGACTACAGGGCAGGAAACCATGTTTTGGGAGCATGTAGAAAATACTCCAAGGTTTATAGCTTTGGGCTCTGAATGTAGTTACATTGAAATGTACTTCAAATAATAAAAATTAGATCTTATTTTAGCATTAAAAAGCTCTGAGCAGCTTTGAACAACTATCAATCTGTTTTATTTTTTTTTCCTTGTATTTCAGGCAACCCTCGGCTTCCAAGTACAGAATTGTTAATAGCTGGAAAAAAACCTTATCTGTGTTTCATGGTACACTTCTAAACAAATGCGAGAACATAAGATATCAAAAACAGCAAACAGAAAATATTTATTTCTGAGTGAATGTACATTATTTACTTCTAGCAGTGAAATGCTGGAAGTCAACACATTTACATTCCAGTATCTTCTATCGGCTACAAATCTTTCTTTTCTTAGATCTTCTTCCCTTTTATCAGTGGACAGTTTTAGAGGTGGAAGAATACAAAACAATCACCCCTACGAAAAGTTTCTGAACCTGTCTTTAGAAGTATCTGTTTTCTTTAGAGTAAGATAACAAAATCAATTATGGTGATTTGATGTGATATCAAGCATTAGTTTAGATTTCCAAATGAGTTTAAAATACTTAGGAACCCATTTCTTTTGAAATTTCTGTGCCATTTTCTAGCTTTTTATCAGTTCGGGGTTTTTTTTTCACGCTCAAACCAATAATTTTATTTTTTCTTAGATTTGTAAATTTTGGTCTCAGAGCAACCATTATGATCATATAGTCTGACTTCCTGCATAATATGGGCCATAAAATTTCATTCAGTTATATCTTTCCATGTATTATTTCGATGGCCATTTAAAACTGCTCAGGCTACAGGTAGACTTAATAACCTTATCAGATGTTCTCATTCCTCTTTTAAGACTAAAATCGACTGTGCCATTTTGATCTGTAAGCATCAGTTACGAAATGTATGCAGACTGGATTAAACATGAAGTATGAAAACTGCTTTTTTACTTGAATTTCTGTTGATCTTCTAGTTGCTGTCTCGTATGTTCATTATGACAATGTTGACATAAAGAGGGGCTATCCTGTGTTGAGGTTATTTACCCTTTTGTATGAGATACGAAGATTGCATTTTCTGTAAATAATGGACCTTATTTGTTGCAAGTCATAACAGAAATTTCTGGGTTTTTCTTCTCCTTTCTTTTTTTTTTTTTTTGCCTCTACTGCATAGCATGAAACATATAAAAATAACTAAGCTATCTGATTACTGCTTAACACTAAAATACTTTACATCTCTGCATATGATATCCATTTTTTGCTCAGAGTTGAGTAATTGCTACTTTATATAAACTTTTATAGATCTTGAAATATAATACAAATCTCTGTAGAATACATAAGAAATAAAAATAAAAATCAGAATCAGAACAAAGCTATAGCAGCTGTGGAAATCTGCTGTAAAAGCATGGACTGGAATTGTGCTAGAAAAAAGGAAAGCTCGACAGCCTGGACAGGATTAGAGTCATATGTTGTGGCAGGTAAAAGGAGAAGGGAATAGATTACTGAGAAAACACCAGATAATGGTCACAGTGGATGAAAATCGTATTTCTGGTTGGAAATAATTGTATCCCAAGAGCACAGTTCAAAAAATTTGAAATATGAAGAAGACTACAAAATGCAATTTAGTGAGTTTTATGCAAAATTAAATGAAAATTCCAGCATTGTAGGTTTTTTTTTTCCCCAGAGGAAAAAGGAAGAGACTGTAAATGCACAGAAGACTTTGTATTGTCTTTGATGTTTTATATGAAACGTCTCCCAATAGGTAGAAAATGCTAAAGGCGCTTTCTCCCTGTTTTTCCTCTTCTCATAATAAGGAAAAGAAAACATTCTACTTTTCGAAGAAACTGTCTCCTTTGGGTTACATCTGCAGACAATGATCTATCTCACCTGAAAAACCTGCACCCAAATTGTACTTGGTGTGCTGACAATTCTCCTGGCAGTACTTATGGATCTGTATTGTGCTGCATCTTTTCAATCAAGGAATTCTTTTATAACAAACTAAGTCTTAGCAATTCATATTCTTAGTTTCTTTTTCTCTTTTGCTTGTGCCAGCCTGTAGTAACCTGTGATAAATGCATTTGTTTTAAGAAAATAATTTGCTTTTCACTGAATGGAAAAGTGATATTCACAGAAATCAGAGATTAAATCAATAGAGAGCTAAGAGGCTTGGGAAAGGATGTGAGGAGATTACTCGAAGAAATAATGCATTTATAAGAAAGAAGAAGCAATAAGAAAGAAGATGCATAAAATTAAGTCCAAGTGATTCACTTCAAGTAGTCAGCAAAAGGCTTAAAAGCATCACGTGACCACTGTGAATGTTCACTAAACAAAGTTTGTTGAAGAGCACTGAAAATAAAATGCTGGTATAAAGTGGCTATTCTTGCAACAATTATAGAACAGCTAGGGAAAGTACATTCACACAGCTGGAGAGAAAGCATGCCTTCACCCTCCAGCATTCTTCTGGCCTCTTCCTCATCTTTCTGCACAATCACACTTTTTCCAGAGATAGCCTTTGCCCTCCTGTGTGCAGGATGCCACGAATCTGGAAGAAGAATATGAACATAGGGAGATTGTGAATGAAAAGAGAAGAATTTAGTTGATTTCTTGGTGATTTTACTTTCAATATTTTACTTTCTCATTGATAGACCTTGGGCTACTGTAAAGCTTATCCAAGCTCACCTGAATGGATATGAGATCTTTAAGTAGGCAATTTGTGGATCTTGGGAAGTTTGAAGAAGAGATTCAACTTTGAGATAGACAGGGCTACCTGATTAAAGGCTTTTAAAGGATCAGACATTCCTATAGGACAGACTGTGTAATTCTGGTGTGGTTTCTGCTTTTGATGTTTGGTTATCAATAGATTATTTTTTGAATGTGACTTTTTTTGTGATTTTTCTTTTTTAAAAGCGTGATCATCCACCCTGTCATAAAAAAAAAAAAATCTGTTACTCTATACTTAGTTATATGAAAAGGAATTTTTTTCCATGTGCTGATGGTAGTGTGGATAAATCATCAAATTAAAATTTTGCACTGAGAAAAAAAATATGCAGGCATTAGCAGTGAGAATTCCCAAACTGGGAGTGGTTCCCAAGGGATTTGCAGGAGTTCTAGTACTTGGTCCATTTAAAACCTGGTGAACAGTCATCTCTCATCTATTCTAGAGGGAAAGTGATCTTTTTATATAAGAGACTTACATTGCTCAGTCTTCTGATACTGTAATAAAGAGCAAAGACAACTGAAGTTAATGACAATATATAGTACTGAAATGCTTTTGTCTCTTTAGAGAACTGAAAAAATATGGAAAACATTTTTACCTTCAGCAGACTTTATCGATATTTTTATGTCCCAAATGACTCTGATTTATTCTTTCATTAAAGATATTGCTTTATGAGAATGGGTAAAAATTGATTTTTAATCTAGCAGTTATATCAGTCAGAGTTTTTTAGGAAGAAATCTGTAAAATTCCATGCCTTAGGTAAAGAGAAACCCACTCCAATTATCATGTAGTTATTCAATAAAACAAAGTAATAATAATAATAATAAAAAAAACCCCTTTTGCACGAAGTTTTTCTCATTTTGTTATTGCCACTCCTTTGTCAGGGGAAAGGGTTTCACAAATCCATTATATTTCTACATTTGTCTGTTTCAGCAGTAATTCCTTGAATCTTTTTAAATTAAAGAGAGAGATTCCTATGTTCACAACAATAATTGGGAATTTTGCCTTACATTGGAAGATGTATAAATAGAATATTCTGATTTCAATACCTTTATGTAGGTTCAGATTATCAAAACACGATTTTTGCTTGAAAGAAAGTGGAAAGGAAAATACTATTTGATATGTGTATTTCTACAATTCTTGAACAGACTCAGTGACACTTGGACATTTTAAAGTCTGACAAATGCATACTTTTGGTTAATGACAGCTGATAGAGAAGAATAGTTCACAAAGAATGGTTCTGACATGATGCCTTCTTGATGCTATTGGCCCTGAAATTACTCTCCCTACAAAGGTTGTTCTAGAATTAGTTGAAAATTATAATTAGTAACAAACTAATGCCGCTGGTTGACTCCATCAAATTTAAAATAAAGTGTCTGAAATGTTGAACTTCTTGTATATCCTATAGAAAAAAAAAACACCTTACAAAGCAGCGGTTTTTTTATTTTTTTTTTTACAAACAATGGTAAATTTAAACACTTTTATAGACACCTGTATTGCAGAAAATTCTTGGTCTCACCACAGCCTATCTAGCATGGTTTTGTTCCAGAGTATCCCAAATTACTTTCTGAATCAATACAAAATTAATTTCGTCCCCCATTTTCCAAGGATCCTGAAAATGTTATAATGAATTTAAACCTCTTGGAAATTTATACTTTCTGTTTTCGTCTTGAGTACAGTAGCATGTAAGCACTCACACCTTTTCCAGAAAGATAAATCTACTATTCCTCTGGTTTCCTTTTGAGTACAATTGCTATATATCCATTTAAAGGACAGTAAAGATACCTTAGTAGAATGCTGCAGTCATGATCTTACGCAGTTGTCAGTGATTCAGGAGCTTCTTGTGATGCTGTAGGTCAGAAAAGTAAAAAATGGTGACCATATATGGCAATTAAATGAAAAATAAATTACAATGTTTTGTCAAAATCTTTATTGCATTAGAATACACTAAAACAAACTGTGCCAGTGATTCTTTTTTGAATGTGCAAAAAAAATTTTGCTATAAAATTCTACCTCCAAATTTGTGAAGTTTATTCTGAGTGACAATGGGTATCCTTGCAAGCATAGAACAAAAATATAATACTGAACTTTTTGTTAATGATAACGCATTTTTTTGTATCAAGGCAGAATGTCAATTTAGTGTATGTGAAAAATGAAGTTCTTCTCTTGTGTTGGAATTTTAAAAAGTTCAATAAAGGACAGTAGGGGGCAAAGATAAAGCAAAAGATACAGCGCTGGGTGCTTGGGCCTCAGCCAAAAGCACACCGTGATTACAGGGTCCAAGCTTTACATAGTTTCCTTATTGCATCATCAAAATGCATATTCATAGACAATTATACGTATTCATACATTTCTTCAAACTAGTGTGCGTGTTCCAGGAGCCTTTTAGCATGGTCCCTCCTCTGATCTGCCTTTTTAGAGCAAGCACAGTCCTTTTGGAGAGTCGTGTATCTCCCCTCTGTTTCGTGGTTCCAGCACGTGATGGGTGCTGGTAGGAATGTCTGTGGCAGGGACCTTTGCCACGCCTGCGCTTCAGATGTTACCCAACCAAGCAGGTGATTTAATTGTTATAAGTTAGCTATATTCTAGAACAACTATATTAGCTATTTCACTACCATATCTAAGTTCGTTGCAAAGAAAAAAATAAAAGCATTTAGTCATCATTATATCTTTATAAAAAAGTTACTTCTATAAGAATTAATATTATACACATAGTATCCATTTTGAAAATTGTGAAAAGCCAATACTATCATATGTATTTATCACAGTGTGTCACAATGGACAAAGAGATAGTATTATCTCTGTTTATTACACGGCATCTAGATAAGCAGTTATAATTTGGTATTGGTTGCAATTCTACCCCTGATCTTAAGACTTCACCACTTAATTCTCAACTTTCTGAAATTTGATTCTACCTGGTACCTTTTACCCACAGACATGGCAAAATTTTGAGAATAGGTCCACATGCAAGCTTTGAAACATATCATCAAAACCCAGTATATACACTGCTGTTCATTAATTGAGAAGCAATATGTTTATTGTATTATTAATACTCTGAGAGGAGAAATTTTCCCCTTTGGAGCAATGATGCCCCTGGAGATTATCCCCATAAGGATACTCACACTAATTAGGGTGTGAGGTTAGGTTTCTAGCCTGGTTTTCTATGTCTACCAAGTTTGTACTTGAGTTCTTTTAGTTAACATTTTACTTGACAAATAAATAAACAAATCAACTAGTAAAGCACTGTAATATAGCTTATGTTACTGGTTTAGCGGGTCAGAACCTGGGAAGAACTTCTATGGATTGAGGATTACAGATATCAGTATGCTTTTTCCGAGAGTGCTCTACTTCTCCTCAAATTCTCTGACTATATCAGAGGTTATGTAGCCAGTTAAAATGTCTTTCAGTTTCTGCAGATAAGGATAAAGAGTAGTTTACTTTACTGCCCTAGACATTGCAAAAAAAGCTGTTAAAAACATGTTGATGCTCAGAAAATGCGAGATAATCTTGTCAGCCAGAAATAGAAGGCGTTACTTACTTCTCTTGGGAGGTCTGTGGACAGAGATGTCATGTTTAGTCTCAATTACATTATTTGAACACTTGAAAAGAGGATACATAATCTCAGCACAAATTGAGCACTGTGTGATAAGCAGCCTTCATTGTTTCTTGTTCCTGTTTGGACAGGTTTGCTCCATTCTGTTTAACCATCTGGAGTCAACAGGCTCTTCATTTAAAGAAGCATCTTAGAATCATCTGTTTGAAATTATTAGGCAGATATGCAGAGCTTTGAGTGAGTGGCTACTCTGGGTGCAGCACATCAGAACTCCAGATATTGCCAATAATTTCTCAAAATGATGAAAAAATTTGGTTAATTACTGACTAATTAACAGACATCCCTACCAACCTAAGGTCATTATCACACAATTTATAAAATAACTAAAAAGCTGTTCTGATCATTGAAATGGACCTTGTAATAGCAGAGCACTATTATTTCCACACTTTTTGTGGAAGGTGATGACCACAAAAATTAAATACATAAATTTAAATTTTCTTTGTCAAGCTTCTTATCCCAGTCATTTCCTGTAATAGTGTGGCTGTCTCATCTTCACAAATCAATATTGCACGATCTGCTACATACCACGATCTCTGTCAGGTAGGACAGACTGAAGAGTTCTTCAGCTGAGAGAGAAAAAAAATTGTAGAATATTTCAATATTATGCAGGTAACCCCTGTTTGGAAGTATCTAATCTGACAGTACTCCTATATGTAACATCCTTTATCTAACAGAAGTTTGCTTCTGATTTCCAAGTAGTATTCTTGGACCATCTCATTCAGTAAGCTCACAGTTTCATATGGTTTACTGGGAATATTTTAACAAGGATTTAGGTTTGATAAGAAAGATCTGTATCATGGTAGGTGGAAATGCCTAAGTTAGACAAGTTCAACAGTTTGCTAGCTTGTTATGCCCATTCTTAAAATGCGGAGTGAAACATACTTTTTTTAATAAAGTTTCAATGGCACAACCTGCAGCAGTACAGTTAACATAGTAGTATAATCACATGTGGTAATTTTCAGTGCAAAATAGAGCGCTGATTTTGGCCTGGCTTTGACAAGTATAACTGAACTCTAAGATGCTGAACCTTAAATATCCGTCACCACTATTAACGCTATCCTGTGTGGTGGGTTGGCCACCACAGCTGCTTGCTCACTTGCCCCTCAGCAGGATGGTGGAGAGAGCTAGAAGAGCAAAACCTGAAAACTTTAGGATCTAGATAAAGACAGTTTAATAAGTGAAATAAAGCTGCACATGTAAGCAAAGCAAATCAATTAATTTATTCATTACCTCTCATCACCAGGCAATTTTATCCCCATACCCACAGACTTTAGACAAGTTTGGGCCAAGGACCAGATGCAGTCTTTGAAGCATATAATTTAAAGTCAAGATACATATGGTTGTTGACAAATTCCTGAAGAATTGATACTTTCATGGAAACACGTATAAAGGCTACTTGGGAAGACAAACACTGTAACCACAAATATCTCTCCTTCCTGATCCTTTCTCTGAGTGTTTTTTTGCTGAGCCTGATATCATATGGTATAGGATGTTGGAATGTCTCTTTGGCCATTCATGTAAGCTGTCCTGCTTGTGAGCCTTCCCCATATCTTGTGTGTTACACTCCCTGCTTCCTCAGTGTGAGGAAGGGCAGGAAAAAGGGAAAACCTTGATACTAAGCGAGCACTGCTCAGCAGTAGCCAAAACATTGGTGCTTTATCAACACTGGTTTAGTCACAAATCCAGAACACAGCACCATATGGGCTACTATGAACAAAACTAACTCCATCCCAGGTAGATCCAATGCATCCAGTTCTTTGGAATTTTTTTGCAATTTTTTTTTGTTTAAAACTTCTTTTTTTCTAGTAGAAGTATTCTCCACAGAAGGGAACAGAAGAGGAACAGTGTGCTGAGAAAACAGTACAGATTTCTCAGGGATATATAAAGCTAGTTCATGTACTACCAGGTTACGCACTTAGCAAAGGGTCAGAAATGGGTGCTAGAACCTATTGATTAGTAGGAACAGCAGCTAGAAGCCAAATGAAGAATCGATGTTTAGCCAAAAGGGTGAAGCAGACCTTCCTCAAATACAATTACTGTAACATAGGCTAGTGTTTCAATATTTATCTGTCTTTATTGTGTGCTATACTATGGAAATATTGTAGATTATATAGTATTTATATATAGATAATGAAATTATTATTATCTATGCATGTATTTACTGAAATAAAAATTTACTATATTGTACTACTGTGCACTTCTAATCAGAGCAGCAGATACAGCATGGTAAAAGAAGAATAAATATATTCTTACATAAGAACAGAAATGTTAGTCAGGAAAACCAAATGAAATTAACTTAGTTTTGTATTTTCTCCTTTTTTTTTTTTTGTTTCTTAACAAGGACTTATGGCAATACAGAGAAACTAAAACTTCTTTAAACTTATTTAACATTGAAGCCTTTCTGAAATTGTTAATGTGATTTCCAAATATTCAGGAATATTAGGCATTAAAAACTGGGTTGTATGTCCTTGGGGAAAGAAATTAATAGACATAAAAGATTCTCTATCTTAATCTATATATTTATAATATGTACATTGTTCTTGTCATTGCTTTGAGCATTAATGAATATTAAGCAGCTGTGAAATTACAATTTGCAGAACCAGCCTTCTGGGACTTAAGTAGTCATGAATAAAGCCTGGACCTTCCTTCTCAGAAGCTCTAAGCTGCATCTTTGACTGCTGATGTACTGCTCTAGGTAATATGCTGCTGCAGCTGGGCACTGGCTCAGTGTCTGCCCCACCAAAGTTCATACCTTAAGTTCCTCTCCTCAGTTACCCATCCTCGGTCCCTGATTCCAAACCCCCTGATGGCAGGACCAGCAACCTCAGCACTCCGGCCACTATTTCCTCCATATCTCTACTACATTTTCACCCTATCCCAAAGTCTGCTAAGTTTAAGAAGGAAAAGGAAAAAAAAAGAAAAAAGGAAAAGGAAGAGGAAAAAGAAAAGGAAAAGGAAAAGGAAAAGGAAAAGGAAAAGGAAAAGGAAAAGGGAAGAAAGGGAGAGAGGGAAAAAGGGAAAAAAGGAAAAAGGCAATGAAAAGGAAGATGGGAAAAAAGGAATGAAAAGGAAAAAGAAGAGGAAAAGGAAAGGGAAATGAAAAGAAATAGGAAAAAAGGAGAAATAGGAGAAAAAGAAAAGGAGTAGGAAGAGAGAAAGGAAGAGACAAAAGAAGAGGAAAATTAAGAGGAAGAGGAAAAGAAGAAGGAAGAGGAAGTGGACAAGAAAGAGGGAAAGGAAGAGGAAGAAGAAGAGGAAAAGCAGGAAAAGGCAAATAGTTCTTTGGATAAGCTTTTTACTTTATTGCTTGTCTTTCTCATTTGGATTCTGCTGTTTCCCTTATCCCACAACAGATAATTTGAAAGCCTTCCAAGTCCTAGAAATCATGTCATTATCATAACAGACAGACAGACAGACAACTCTAGCAAGCTGCCTTCCCCTTGGCTTGGACAAATAACTGCCAGACATTGTAGTAGCTTCAGCATTAAGAGGATACAGAGAATGTTGACAGGTGAAACATCACTCAAGTATCATCAACCTTATGTGACCCTGATTACCTTTGGTCATTGAAGCTGAAAAACGAAGTCAATCCCTTCTGTTTTGCTGTACACCTGTCTGGTATATAGGAATCAGCCCTCTGCTTTGTACAAACAACGTGATTTCTGTGGTTTGTTTACACTTGCATTTTCTCTGCAGGCGATTCCAGGTAGGTACACTTCATTGTGCCCATCTCATTGTGGCAATGGCTCATTGTCCATGAGGAGAGGAGTGACAAATGGTGTCCCTCAGAGGTCGGTACTGGAGCTAATGCTGTTCAGGATCTTTGTTGGCAACATGGACAGTGGGATTGAGTGCACTCTCTTCAGATTTCCTGATGACACCAAGATGTGTGGTGCAGTCACCATGCTGGAGGGAATGGAGGCCATCCAGAGGGACTTGGACAGGCTTGAGAGGTGGACCTGTATGAACCTTTTGAAGTTTAACACAGTGAAGTACAAGGTCCTAAAGCTGGGCTGTGGCAATCCCAGGCACACCTACATGTTTGGTGGAAAGTGATTGAGAGCAGGGCTGCAGAGCACAACTTGTGGGTGTGGTTGATTAAAAACTCACCAGAAGCCAGCAGCATGCATTCACAGCCCAGAAAGCCAGTGGAATCCTTTCTTACATCCAAAGAAAGAAGGGCAGCAGTTCAGAGCGGGGATTCTCACCCTCTCTGCTGTGCTCTGGTGAGACCTTACCTGGAATACTGGGTACAGTTCTAGTGCCCCCAACATAAGAAGGACATGAAACTTTTGGAGCAAGTCCGGAGGAGGGCCAGGAAATAGATAAGAGCACTAGAGCACCTTCCATAACAACACAGGCTGAGAAGGTTGAGGCTGTTCCACCTGGAGAAGAGAAGGTTGCATGGACAGTTCACAGCAACGTTCCAATATCTGAAGGGGACCTACAGAGAAGCCAGAGAGAGATTCTTCATCAGGAATTGTAGTGATAGATCAAGAAGTAATGGGTACAAATTAAAAGAGGGGAAATTTAGGTTAGATATTAGGAAGAAATTCTTTACTGTGGGGTGGTGGGACACTGGAATAGGCTGCCCAGGGAGGTTATGGATGTTCCAACCTTGGAAGTGTTCACAGCCACTTTGGAAAAAGCCTTGAGCAGCCTGGTCTAGTGTGAGATGTCCTTGCCCATGGCAGGAGGGGGTGGGACTAGATGATCTTCAAGGTCCATTCCATTCTCTTGACATTTCAAACCCTTAACAGTCTATGATTTTATGATTAATTTTCCTCCCTGTTGGTTATGACTTTGGGAAGTGCAGTTCACCAACCCTGCTGATATATGATTACCTTTGTAAAGTTATGTCTCTTTTCTTATTAGTATAGTTATCAGTTATACTAGAGAACTGCTCAAATTCATGACACTTTGTTTTTCTATACTAATACACTGATCTAGCCAGTTAGTCAGGGTCCTTTAAAGAGGAGATATTATTGCTAATGGCATATGCATTGAAATATTTTTGACAGTTTTGAAAGATGATATAGCAATTTATTATATGATTTCATACCCCCACTGAAATATAACAGAGGTTTCTGGTGATTGTGAATCTGCCAAAACAGCCAGGACTTTATAAATTCAAATGCCTCAGAAGCTCCAGACTTTGAAAAAAAAAAAAATACTGGAAGTGTTTTACTCCTCCACTACTCTACTTCTTTTATTTCAGAAATAAGGAATATTCTTGCTCAGTTATATGCCATTTTAATTAATTTCTTTGACCTTGATTCCACTCAAAATTTAGTTCAAATTATTTATATTTGTGAGTCCTGCATGAATCACATTATCAATTTTTATGGTGTAGCATGTTAACTGCTTCTGGAGATGTTGGATCAAAAGAAAACATACATCTTTGTTCATAAAAAGTGTGGTTTCTTTTGTAGAGACACTTCTTGCTGTAAGTAATGACTAATAAACATTTGCAAAATTGAGTGCTGTTTGTTTATGTGAAATTTTGCTCAGGAATGTTTACAGAACTTGATGTATCTAAGTGGGAGAAAGATTTGGCCCATCTGATTAATTAACTTCTCACTTTAGAAAAACAAATAATCTACTACATATAACTCAATTACCTTAGAAAAATCAAGGTCACAAAAAACTGATGGTACCATTGTGTTATGGTCAGTACTCTCTGCCTTCTCTTAAATGTTAAATTACATCCAAATCCTAGGCTGTGAAAGTACTCAGACTTCCATATTTTTAAATAATTGACTATAGATATTTTTAAACAAATTTCCAGTTGTTTATCCATCTAGTTATTTTATCTAGATCTACTTCTGACTTAGACCTGCTTAAATATTTCTAGATCTATTTTACCAACAGTTATCCTACATATCCTATCTATAGACAAAAAGACATAGAATATATATGAATATAAATAAATAGCTATATCATCTATATCTATCTATATATATATCTATATATATGAAGTCTACCTTATAAGAAGAAGAATGCTACCTTCTAGTTACCAAATTCAAAAGTAAGGATATGGGTCTGCTCCTCATTGAAGGTATTCCATTGATATTTATTGGCTCATAATTTCAGAAGCACTGTTTTAAAAGAAAATTAGAACTTTTGAAGGGATCATGAGTCAACATATTTAGAAAACTGTATTCTCTTGCTCTGTGATATGATCTAGTTTTGTAATGTGGTGAGTTCTAAGATTTACTGCAAGTATCTGAAGTAAATATACTATTGAAATGTAACTATTAAATGCATTTGAAGTTAACATATACCACAATCTGCCATTATACATGCATTTCCTCATTTTTGTAAATGAAGCATGGTTTTCTACTGCTGCTAATAGCTTCCATTTAGTGACTGACAAGACAAAGCCACTACTGGCGGTAGAAAAAACTCAGTAAGTGATGTTGTCAGTGCCCCAGAGGTAAATAAATACTGCCTTTTCCATGATCTGACCTTTAGGCTGATTATGGGTATGGTTATCTTTGCCAGAAGCGCACAAGATAGATTAAACCAAGCAGCCTTTTTAATACTGATTAATCCTGATGGAAGTAGGTTTGTTTAGTCCTAGGGAATGCAGCAAAAATATTGGCCTTATCATCTGAGCAATTTTTGAAGTTATCTTTGATGTGAGCCAGGAGATGCTTGTGGTTTGACTGGTCACAGTGTGAGAAATGCCACTTTTGTTGATATTTTAAATTCGCTCTTGCTTTCACATTTGTACATAACCCGTGTGATGGAGGTTTTGAATTATACACCCAGAGCACTCAAAAATGTTGGAAGACTCAGAATTTTTTATTTATTTTTTTAAAGGACTGGCTGCCAGACTTGCTTGTCTTTAATCAAAGCTCTTCCTTTAATTAAAGACGGGTTGCAAGATGCCTGGCAGTTTCACAAAATACAGTAAAACTGATTCTGTGCAAACAGACCTGAACAGTGCCGTAAAAAAACCCTGCAGCCCTCATCTTCCCATGTCTGTGACGGAATGATGGAACTGCTGAGGTTACAAAATGATTGAACTGGGGAAGACGCATCATCTCTCAAGCACATATAAAAAAACAGTTTGGGAGCCAGGCTAAAGAAGACTAGATCGGTTTCAAATGAATCCTGTGCTCCCCAAAGAGATGCAAACAGCATGAATGGAATATTACTAAAGGGAACAAAGCACGGAGGGACAGGAAGAGACAGCTGGAGCTGCTGGTGAAGAACCACAAGTCTAAGGAAGGCCAGAAGAGACAAGTCATCTCCAGGAAGAGCAGCAGCATAAGCAACACGTGTACTATGCCAGCAGCAGCTGTGAAGCCGGGCTGGGGATGAGACAGATTTGAATGGCAGGGGATTAGTGTTGTCAGGTGGATGGACAAGAGGATGCAATGACAAGTTGTCTGCCACCCAGGCTGTTGGAAGGCAGCATTGTGATGGAATGCAAGCCATATGGCCAAATTGTATTCTTATTTTGTCAGTGCTTGCTCACATACAGTTCTACTGACAGGTGCCATATGAACGTAATGAAGCAGGGCACTGCTGGCCCCACATGCATCCCATCAATGTGATTAGCAGTCCTCTTTGGGATTACAAACCCATACACAATTAGGTGTTCTGTAGTAAAAGCATTCTTGTTGACTAGGTTCTTTCTCAATTCCCCTTTTTGTTGAAATTCTGTGACAATGTTTTATTGCCACTTAGCTGAATCCTGAACACTTCTGTGCTCTTCTTTACTCCTCTATCTTTTCTCTCTCTGCCCTATACTGCCTTGATATTTTCAGTTCTTCATTGGACAATTCTTTCTCCTGCTCTACTTTTATCTCTGATGTCTTCTTAAGACATTTTCTAAGCCTTTTCAAACACATATTTGCTGTCTTAAAATGGGTGTGTGAAAGGGATCAAATACAGCTGTAAATTTTCCTGCAAACTGGCCTGCTCAGACATCATCTTTTGGCCCATTATATCTGTAGTATTTAAAATCCTGTTAAATCTGGGGTTTTTTTCACCTAGGAATAGACACATGCATGTATCTAAGAAAGCAATAATTTCAGACATGGAAGATATCTTAACTGGGACTGCCTCAAACACGGAAAGGGATGAGTAAATGGAGATCTCACTGTAGAACAAAATGTGGTTACAGTACATGACTGAGTAAGTCTGGAAAATGTAGATTTGGACTAAACGAAAGAGAGGAACCGTTTTTGAGTCCTAGAGAAGGCAAGAACTTAGTTCTGCCTGTTTATTTTTCTCTGTGTTAGTTAGAAGTGGTGGACTCTGAAGAGAAGGAAAGTCACTATAACTGGGACATCGACAAGCCAGGGAATAACTGGTAGACCAATCAAGACCACCACTGTGAATAACAGTTCTGATAGAAATGGTACACAATTCTCAGGGAAAATAATTTTTAATTTGAATTCAAGTGTATTTTTACTGAAAACCTGATTACATGAGTCGGACTCATTCATTCAGAATACATAAACTTGTCATGTATGATCACTTGAAACATCTGGAATTTAAAGGAATACATATTTGCACAAATTTTAGCCATGGAAAAACCATGGGCAAGAATTATTGACAAAGTAGATTGCTGAATAACAAGCAAATATAGAGAAGCTGCATTCTGTTTTATAAATCATTCATTAGAGAAAAATGTGGCGATATTTTTCTATTGTGAGTTGTTTCCTAGAATTCAATTAGAGTGGGCTATGATGCTTGAGGATTATTTAAAAGGCCAGCTAACAGTGCTCTAGAGATTAGGCTTTTCATAAGCACAGCAGCTCATGTCCCAAAAGCTCTAAAATACTCCTTTGTGTATAACTTCCAGAGTTTTCTGTTCAAAATGTGATCCTGTATGCAGCTGCACTGTTTTCAACAGAGCTAGAGATTTAAGCAAAATGAATTATAGTCGATAGAGTACTTTCTTGATAGTGCTGTACATGTCAGCTGTTGTGTGCAGTTTGCATGCAACATAGGTTTCAGGCTTCATATTATGAGAACTGGGGGTTTTTTTAGGGAGTTTGTTTTCTTTTTTCTGATTTTTTTTTCTTTTTTCTTTTTTTTTTTTTCTTGTACAGCTCACAGCTGACCCATCCTTGGGCATTCATCTGAGCATCTTGGCTACAGAGATGACTTTTTTTACCCTTTGTTGCAATCCTGTCATTCTCAGCCCTGAAGAAAATAAATAAAAAAAAAAAATCAGAAAAAACCACTAGCAGAACTTCAACTTCAGCAAATAAACCAAAGAATGACAAATGCCTTATGACAACTAAGATGTTCCTCTTTTTAAGAACACAGTGGCTATACTTCGGGCATGAAGACTTGGCAGGAAATTAAACATTTGGAAACCCACTGAAGACAGGGTAGTTTTTAGTTTCAAAAAATAATTTCAGAAAAAAAAAGGTACAAACATTTTAAAAGCTTACTTCATTATTTGTGACATCTGTAGCATACAAAAGAAGAAAAAAAAGACTGTTGTTAATCAGTTCTATGTTAAGACTTAGTAAAGGTACCTGATTTTTAAACACAAGATGAAAAGTCTTCTCACTGACACCTATTAAACAGTTCTTTTGAATCACATTAACAGAATGATAAATATGGAGAGTAGCAGTCTGTATGCTACATGCTACAGCACAATGGACCAGTCAGAGGTGATGTGAGACAACAAGAAAGCAAAACATCCTTAAAAGTAAAGTTTTCAAAATTACACCAGGTGTTTCAGTAGTTGAATTCTGGAAGTAGAGAAATATTTTTTCAAGTATGTATGTGGTGGGAAACATGTATGTGTGTATTCACAAGCAGGCTGATTTTGAAGACTCATTTTATGAAGAATAACATAATTGACACCTTGATGTGTGTGTAAATGTACAGTAGACTTTAAGCTGCATTTTATAATAGTGGTAATACATGTGGGACTCATTATGGGACCAAAAGCATTACCTGAACAAAAATGAAATGTAAGAAAAAGTAAGATAAGTCCATTTTAACGAGCTGCATGTTCCAATTTACTCTTTTTTTTTTTGTTATTAATGTTGTGCTTATAAAAATTAGGTATTTGCAATAATATGACATTAACATTTAAAGAATGAAGATCAGATACATGGTGTGGATGTACTATATATTTATAGCTTCAAAACAATCTATATGTCTTAATGACTGTTTGTTCCAGGTGCATTTTATCTTTACAGAATACTGTAAAGTCTTAAAAGACAGTTTTATCAGAACAGACTCTAGAAGAAAAAACCAAAAGCTGGTAGTCAGTTATAAGAAGGTTGCTATACTTTTAGTGAATTAGGCTAATTTGTCTGAAATGTTTCTTGGAACGATGAGTATTCCCAATGAAGCTTAGTGACAAAAATTTTAGTATTTAAGGAGATTTAGAAAAGAGGTAGGGAAAAAAAAAAGAAACAATACAAAGAAAACTTTTAAAGAAAAAAAAACCCAAGGAAATAAAAATACAAAGAGAAGGACAATTATTAACCATACACACTAATTGTGGTATGTTAACCATCAATAGTGGTTTGCCAATCCTTAATGCAAAGTAACTGAGAAACCTAAATAAAAGATATGTTTGTGACTGCCTGAGTTCTTATGAATAGTACAAAAAGGATGACGTGATACTTAACAGGAATTTGGAAACTGCAGGGAGTAAATAAAGATTACTTAAAGTTTTTTGGACTCCAAAGAAAAGTGTCAGCTTTGTGACCATGGTGGACTGCAGCAAGGTCAGTGGCAGCTTCAGCACGAGAGGGTTGCTTTCAGAAACAGAAAAAAATGGCTGTCAGCATCAGCAGCAGTCACCAGCCACGGGATGCAGGCAGAGCTGGAGTGAATGTCAGTCATTCAGAAGACTTTTGTTGTACAGCCTAGAAGAAAGACATTTCTGATTGAGCATCTACCTGTTCAATTCAGAAATCACCCAAATAATATTCCTTCAGCAGGCAGAGTGAATAGAAAGAAGCATGGAATAATATAAATGAAAAGAGATTCTAATCCTCATGTTATTATTGTTATCTATATCACCATCATTATTACAGTCACTACCATCAAATATTATAATAAAATACTATGTTTGGGGATTTATTTCATTTTCACATTTCTTGTGGCTGAAATAGTTAAATGAAGAAGGAGGATTGCCAGGTAACCAAAGCAAAGCAATTAAGAGACAGTGGACATAAGCAAAATTTAAGTATTCTTGAATCAGTGGCAAAACAAAGTATTAAAATGGTTAAAAATGTGAATAGCAGAATGTTATGTTCTGAGGACTTCAATCCCTAAGCTGTGAAACCACTGAAATGAGTCTGAGTTGAATTTCCAGAATTGATGACAGTAATAGCCTTTGTCTCAATTATGTCAAAGTGTGTTTGGTGATCTTTAATAGTGCAAGTTGGTAAGTATTTTTCACTGCTGTTATTCCACTTTTTCCAAGAAAAAAGCTTCTCTTTCTCTGGTTCATCATCGTATTTTCTTTATGTGCCAGTTTCTCTTATTGGCTGATGTTTGTTTTAATACTTAATTTTTAAGAAACTCCCCTTGAAAGAGAGAGCATAAAAATATCTGTCACTGCTCCTGAGGTCATGAGACCACACAGCCATTATACAAGGCAAAGGGCATGCAGTTTTCAGAAAAGGGAAGAGGAGTAATGTTCATGAAAAAATGTGCTTCAGAATACCCATTTCTGAGGCTCATCATTCACATCAGGGAGAGTATTTTTCATTTGCCATCTCCTTGCAGTCAAATTCTCTGAATAAGTCCATCTGCGTTATTCACATAATAAAAAGCAAGCAAGCTAACAAACAACCTGAAAGGGTTTTTGGTAGGAATGCAAAGAAAAAAAAATTACATTTGCATTATTCCAAAACAACTTCAAAATATTGTAAGAATTTGTATTGTACTTTTTAATCTACTTTATTCTCTACCAGACTCTTTTGCTAATTTTGACATCTTAAAACCCAAGATGGTGATCAAGTTACTTCATGAATAGTGGACCAAGTTTCCCTTGCTGATTTTATTTATACAGTCAGCAACAATGCCCCAGTAAGAAAATCTTGATGGAAGTAAGATAGATTTATGTGGCATAGGTTTCTCAATACCTTGAAAAAAGAAAATAGAGATTGAGAATCATATTTGTAGGAATAAATTGGCATCTACTGCTGCAGAGGTGGTAGATATTTCCCCTTTATTTCTGACACTCAGTGAGACCTTGAAATAAAAAAATAATGAGCACCTTTTCAGTTAAATGTTTGAACAAAAATTTAAAGAGGAAGTGAGAAATGCTAATGTGAGACTGCCTAGAACAGACAAACTGAAAAGGAAAGAAATTCCTCAAACCTTAAAGAGAGAGAAAAACATAATATAGGAGGGATGATAATATTTCTATATGGACATCAAGCATACACTTCCCCTGCTCGCCACTATAGAGGAAAAAATGTCTTGTGACAGAAAAAAGAGGAGGTACTGACAGCAGAAAAATAAGAAAGAAAACCATGTTGAGAGACATGTACAATCCCTCCCAGAACGGCACACAGCAGTGATAGTGTGCTTGGGCTCAACAGATATCAGTGAAGCCTGAAAACTAGTTATGATGGAGTTTTAGACAAAGCACAGCTCCTTCAGCCATACTGAACTACTATCCAGCTAACCTTTGACTGCCGTCTCGCAAAATGTGAAAATGCGTGGATCTTTCATGTATCGATATAGTTGTGAATTTTGTCACCGTGGTACACCAGATACTGCCAAAAGGACTTGTTTGGGGTCCGAAATACTCTTTTTCATGGGTCAGTATTGCTTTGTGAGTAAAGGTTATTGCTTTGCATATACAGTCTGAGTGTAGGCAGAAAGAGCATTTAGGGGTTAGTAACTGTCAGCGTCATCCGACTGAGTACATCGACATGAAGTTTATCAGAATAACTCACTGGCAACAAATCAGTAAACCACGCTCTATGCATGTGCACAGATACTGCTGCCATGGATGGCTCCTGTATGTCAAGGGTTTCTGGTTCACAGACCCTCTAATATCCAAGCTCCTTAGTAGCACCTTCCGTCATATTAAAATAAATATTGATTTTATTGTTACTGATTTTACTGTTATCAGTTCCAAACCTGAGGTAGTGTGATGTTGTGGCATTCTGTACATCACATCTGCTAAGTGAGATTTGTAAAAGGAACTAGTTTGTGAACAGGCCTGAACATGCTGTCCTCATTAATGTCTATGAACTTACTGAATTATGTCATGGACTTTCTTGCTTTCTTACTTTCTTAGCATCAGAAACAGAAACCTTTCTGTTCAGAAATACTCACTTCTTTTGATCTGATTTTTGCTCAGTAATGTTGATTATTCCCTCTCAGTAATGCTTGTCATCAGGCTGCCCACTAGTTATGCCTGCTGCCCACTATTCATCTGAAGTTTTTCTTAACTGCTTTTTTTTTTTCTTTTTCATAAATAATCATACTGTGTTTCTGCATGTGAACTTGTTTTTAATAAGCTTAAGGATGGTAAGAAATGTCATTTGGTTTATAAATATCTGTCTCTTAATTTTTGTTCGGTTTTCTCAGTGTTCCCTGCTGTCTTTGGCAAAAGCTGTTAACTATTCCCAGAGCTGTGCTGACATTGCCAATGATAGTGGCATAAAACACCAACATGGAAATAAAAATAACATGATTCTCCCTGTGTTTTATTTCAGTTGGAAATCAGGGAGATAGTAGCAGGGTAGGAAATCAATGAATGCCAAATGGAAGAAAACAATGGGACTCAGGGGGGAAATATTTTGCAGTTTAATTGTAGACATTAGGACTGAAGAGATTAAAACCATTAGGTACTGAAGAACTGAAATCTGTGGGAGTAGAGGGCAATCAGCAGCTCTCTGGGATATTCACCATTTCTCGTAATAAGACCACAAAACAGTGCTGATGCTTTAGGCTGACCTCTCGTGCTCTGGGATAAGGCAGCTCTACCAATACTGCAGCATAAATTGAAGTAACTGTAGTTGCGGTCTCAAGATTTCCTAAAGCAATCGCTATTTTGCAGAGGAATACACTACAGGCTTATAAGTAATATATGCTGAATTTTTCTCTCGTTGGTCTTTTTTGGAATTTTTATTTCAGAAGTGCATCATGCTTCTTCTTTAAGCCCTCTGATGGTCAGTAAATCAGATTTATTTACAATCTCCTTGTAACAGAGGAAAAGCTAAAGATGAAAGACAGCCAACACACAAATCTAAAATATAGTTTCATACAAATATTTTGAAAAACTGTTGGGCTTATCATATTTCTAGTAAAAGAGTATACAATATAACCACTTAAAAATGTTTACTTTTCAATTTCTTTAAAATTGAATTATGACTTTTTAAATTAAAGACCAATTCAGACAACCCTGACCAAATAACATAGTGATTTAAAGAATATATAAATAAATGATACATGTTCTACTAAAGTTTTTACTAAAAAGAATATAAAATATAAATTATGCATCTGTGCTGGCTTGAAAAAGTTCACCAGAGACAACTGTAGCTACCACTCCTAATTTTCTCCCAGGAATGCCTGAGGCAGAACTCCTGCCTGTTTTCCTAGGTCCTGACAGAAAGCCCAGGTACTTTTTTTCTCTGATTGCTATAAAGTGTTCAGGAATAATGGAACACCAGAATATAGTCTGACAAAACTGAGCATTGCAGGCCATTTAAAATATTGTCCTTGATGGGCAAAGAGGGATGTTGTACTTGTAACATTGAAAAGAAGGAAAAAAAAAGAATAAGTAGAAAAATAAGTTATAGCTTGCTATAGTTGAAAGACTGCAGCAGGAAGAACATCTGTTTTTATTTATATTGCTTTCTTAAGTAAAATTATTTTCAGATGTAAAAACAAAATTTCATACATAGAATCTGATTGTTACTGCACTGTAATGGGGTCATGTGGAATAACACACCTCTGGTGCCTATGGTACTGAATATTTACTAATAACCTCTTTAATTTTTACAAAATAAAAGGAAGTTGCTGCATGTGATTGAACTGAGGTTATTTCTATCTTCTACGATACGGTCTTCATGAGAGAATTTTGGCTAATTTTTATAATGAAGAAATACCCTCCAGGATCTGCATCTACATTGGTTTATTATTTGACCTTTTTCTTTATGAATGTTGGCTAGTTTAAGAAATTAAAATGAAATTATTAACAATTTTGATATTTAGACCCATTATGGTTGGGCATTGAAACTTCTTAAAGAATCTCCATTTTTTAAATAATAAAATATATAGTTCAAAATATTTTCAAAGGCATAGATATTACAAGAATTGGTATGATTTTTAAAGTGTGACTGCATTAACAGGAGCAGTGTTGCTTTAAAATTGAAAACAAAATAGGTATGATCCAGAAGAAATTTTTCTACTGTATGATGTTTTTGTCACAAGACAAGTACTCTTTTACACATGTTTTTTAGTGTTTTCTCCTTAGTTACAGTACATGTTGCCTGCAGGCTGTACAACAATGCACCTAATGGTGGTATCAGGCTGCAGGATGAATATGTACTGACCATATGAGCTCTCTGAGAACAGTGAGATCAAGAGACAGAATAATCAAGAAAAAGGAAAACCAGAAGAATCAAGTGAGTTTGTATTCCTGAATCTGACACTGAATTTCATGCAGCCTCGTCCATACTTCAGCATCCTTGCATAACAAAAAGAAGAAATAATAATTAACCAATACTATGTTATTGCAATACTGCACATAATGCTAAAGTGTTGTGAACTTAATTGGATAATGCGTGTTCAAACACTTGCAATGCATTTGTAAATGCAGAGACATTTACAGTGAACAGGGTGACATCAGAGTGGGGACTGAGCATTAGAGGATTTCCACATGGCTCCATTCTCAGTCTGGTGCACTTCAACATCTTCATAAATGACTTGGAGCCAGGACTGCAAGGCTCATTAAACGTAGAGAACAGAGAGACCCTGAAGAGAGACCTTGGGAAATCAGAGGGCTTGGCAGTCACCAAGCATATGAAGTTTAACAAGGGAAAGTGCTGGATTCTGCACCTGGGATGAGACAATCCTGGCTGTATGTACAGACTGGGGAACGAGAGGCTGGAGGGCAGCACTGTGGAAAGGGACCTGGAGGTTCTGATTGATGGCAAGTTTAATCTGAATCAGCAGTGCCCTGGCAGCCAGGAGGGCCAAGTGTGTCCCGGGGGGCATCAGGCACAGCATCACCAGCTGGGCAAGGGAGGGGATTGTCCTGCTCTGCTCTGCTCTGCCCTGGTGCAGCCTCACCTTGAGTCCTGTGTGCAGTTTTGGGCATCACAATATTAAAAAAAATACTAAGCTATTAAAAACCACCCAAAGGAGGGCAGTGGAGATTGTGAAGGTTCTATAAGGGAAGCCATGCAAGGAGCTGCTGAGGTCACTTAGTCAGTTCAGCCTGGAGAAGAGGAGACTGAGGGGAGACCTCATTGCACTCTTCAACAATGTAGTGAGGGGAAGAGATGGGGCAGGTACAGATCTTTTCACTCTCGTGACCAGTGAAAGGACTTGAGGAAATGACATTAAGCTGAGTTGGAGGATGATTATGTTAGATATCAGGAGAAGGTTTTTCAGGCAGCAGGTGGTCAGGTGCTGGAACAGTGTTCTTCAGGGAAGTGGTCACAGCACCAAGCCTGACAGAGTTCAAGAAGCATTTGGATGATGCTTTCAGACTCATGGCGTGACTCAGGGTGTCCTGTGCAGGGCCAGGAGTTTAACTCAATGATCCTTGTGGGTTCCTTCCAGCTCAGCATATTTTATGATTCTAAACAGAAATAAAAACTATAGCACAATTCAAGAAAAGAGCACAACCTGGGAACTACCTATGTGGATAATCCTACAGGGTAATGTAAAATCTGGTAGTTCAGTGGAGAGAGACGGGTTTCATTTGATTTTAAATCTTAAATTTTAGTAGGAGAGAAATTCACACAGTTAAACAGATAAAAGATAATCCAAGAAACCATGATATTTCTTACACTAATTTTTCTAAGCTATATTTTTGCAGTCAGTCTTCAGGGTGTAACAGTAATTGTCTTGTAAACAAATATATATAGATACTGAAAACAGGATCAATTATATCTATGTCACTCCTGAAACTGATACTTATGAAGTTATCCATGTTCTAAAATATTTCAAGTGGTAGCATTTCCAGTGGTCTATTTAACCTTTCTTTCTGTCAGACATCCTTTTTTTTTTCCTGAAAAAATACCTCTCTCCCTTGTCATTTAATGTCATCGTTCCATCTCCTTCACAACATCTTTTACAGTCAAAGACCATCATCATGTTTCTAAACCTAATAAACCTATTTTCTTCAACCCTACACATAGTCGTGTTTCCAGGACCTATTTCCACACTTGTTACTATTTCATGGGCTATCACAAATTGAATCAAACTAAGATGCTTAAAGCTGGAGTTAATATTCCAGCTGAGATATTGCTACCACTTAGAAGAGAAAATTGTGACTTCAGGGGTTTTTTTGCAGGTAATAGTGCAGTTCTTATCTCATTAACTTAAATGAGTTTTCATCATTAGTGTGATATTTTTGATTAATATATGCTGTGACTGTAATTCTGTTCACCTCCGTTTTAGCAATTTCTGCAGTGCTGCTGCCCAGACAGGTTTTCTACACCCTGTGGTTGTGCAGCCACATCCAACAGTTACATCTAATTGTGTGTAAAATTTTGTGGGTTTCCTTACTAGATGACATCCTAATTTTCCACACCATTTCTCATATTTACTAAGTTTATTTATATATATACTTCTGTCCTCCAATACTTTTGGACTTCGTCAAAATTTAACTTTGTGATTTTAATTATTGGAATACCAGACTTACAGAACTGTACCTGATATATTCTAGTTTGAGATAGAGCGCTGGTCTCTGGCAAACACTCTTGTCAGTTAGGTGTTGACACTGTAACAGTCTCATTTTTCTAGATCTCTTATGAGAATCCCGGAAAAATGGCACAAGCTTGCTGCAATGGAGATACGGGATATCTAACACATCCTTTCTATTCACAAAGTCTATTACTCTGTCATGTAAGGAAATTACTTTGGTTTAACATGACCTAGTCTTCACAAATTCATGTTGGCTGTTACTCTTCCTTTTATCTATCAGGTAGATAAATTTATTTTAGTCTGTGTATTCTACTGTTTCTCTGAGATCTGATGAAACTCTGGACACGAACCAATAGTTGTGCTTGCAGCCCAGAAAACCAGCAATGTCATGGGCTGCATTAAAAGTAGTGTGGCCAGCAGGTTGAGGGAGGTGATTCTGCGCCTCTGCTTTGCTCCCACGAGATCCCACCCGGAGTAATGAATCCACCTCTTAGGCTCTCAGCATTAAAAAAAAAAGGACCTGCTGGAGCAGGTTCAGAGGAAAGCCAGAAAGGAGATTAGAGGGATGGAAAATCTCTCCTAGGAAGAAAGACTGCCTAAGGCAGGGGAATGGGAACTAGATGATCTTTAAGGTCCCAAACCACTCAATGATTCTGTGTTTCTCTGATTGATACTAACTTGATTAGTCTATACTTTTCTGATTCCTTGTATGTCTTATTTGTAAAGACAAATAGTGTTTTTCCATTCCTCCATAATTTCTTCAGTACCTATTTATGTCAGTTTAAGGATTTCTTTAACAACATATCTTAGCACAAGTACTTCATCAACTCTCACTAATTTTAAGGGGAAGTAACATATGTAAATATGTCTAATTTTCTATGCTTTGTTGTAATCTGAGTTCCTATTCTTCTGCAAAAGATGTCAGTGATTTTTTTTAATGAAGACTGAACTGGAAAAGATATCATATTTCTTCCCTTCCCAAGGTCAATGCTTGATACTTTATAGTTCCCCTCTTCCTCTGCCCAGCAGTAAGACATTTAGTTTCCTGGTCTTCCTCTTATAATGAGGTTTGGAATTATTACTTTGTTTGCATATTTGAAAATGTTAAAGGTGCCACCGATTAACAATAACCAACACAATGCTGGATTTGCAAATCTGCAGTGCAAGTCATTACATGTTTCTGATATAAAAGTAACATTAGAAGAGAAAGAAATGTAAAATGCCATTTGAAAATCAAAGTGACTTGGCAATTAATTCCTTTGTCTGAAGGTTCCAATGGTATCAGAATACTTGTATGACTTTCCAGAGAATTAATAAGACAGCAGCAGAGGGGAATATCATGTTCGTTCAAAACCTGTGCGTGCAGAGGCCTCTTAGAACACCTGCAGGTGGCTCATACTTGGATGTCTGCTGATGTACCAGTATGTTTATGGTTACAGCAGTGATGCGCTTCCACTGCCTGGCACCTGTGGGCAAACATGTTCTTGAAAGTCATCCCTGTCTCCACCTTGCACCGTGATTTCATATTTGCTGTCTATACTGACTGGAAATCCAGTTCAGAAGGCAGCTTTGAAACGCCTTAATGAAGAATGTAGTGGTACTCCTGTGAGTGTGCACGTGAAAACAAATACAGTGTGCATCGAATTAGTAACATAGATTTATTTTACTTTTAAAGTAATTACAAACAGAGGAGAGCAGCATGAGACATAGTGTGCAGCATGGCATGAAACTGAAATTAAATGTTTTTGCTGCAGGAATTATTAGTCCAGTGAGTGAGGTGACCGCTAATAACTGGTGTTGCTGTTGCTAGGAGCTATCAAAAGAAACGTCACTCTTCACAGCAAGTGATGAAATTTGACATATGGCATCAAAGGATCATTAAAACTACACCTGCTGCAGAGGAGGTTGTGTCTTTTGAGAGACTTTCAAGCAGAAAAGGTTATTCGGAAAATGTAAAAGGGTATGCCTTATTTTCTTTATTTCTTAAAGGTAATTAAGAAGCAGTAAAAATAGGGAAGACGGTCAGAAAAAGGATACAAAGGAAGATCCAGACTTCTTTATTTTCAATGCTATATGTAGTAAAAGTAAGAAACTACCACATAATTTTTTTCTAAAGTCTACAATAACACAGTTGATGATAAATCATTAATACACATAGCTGGAAAGGTTCACTATCTTTTCTCAAAGTTCAGTACTGCATTCTACACCTATTGCCTTAATGAAACTTCTCTATTAGTTTTGATAGCCTTTTAAAGTGTGAACATCGAAGGTTTTGGTCAGAAGCCTGAAAGAGTTTGCTATTCAGTTCGTCATACACACATTGAACTATGTATGAGAAAATTACTGTTGACTTCAGAAGAAGTCAGCGCAATTTCTGAGCCAACACCAAATTTATACTGTAGAAGAACTCTATTTCATAGTAATGAAGATTTCTGTTGTAATTATATTTGTGATTTTATTCCTGAATTAGAATGGAATTTTCATATCTTTTTCTATATTTCAGCTCACACAGTTCTTACTCTTGTTTCAGACAAATAAATAAACACATAAAGACTTGTTTATTGCCTGTGCAGATTTCTTGGGAGTTATTGCTAAAAATTAATTAAAAATTAATGCTCATAGAAAAAGGATACAAATAAAACTTTCCTGTAAAAATTATATTTATAAATTTGCAATTTGCCTTTACTGGGAAGACTGAAAATCAAAACAGCTTAAAAATATTAAAAAGAAAAATAATTAGTGTTTATGTGTATTTAGTGGTCACACAGAGCAAAACCTGTGAACTACTACTAATTATGTTGCTTCACTGAAATGGGTATAGTCACAAAATCATTCACGTTTTTACCTTTTTCCTCTGCATTCTCCATGGACTTGCTGTCTAGGACCTTTCAAACTCTATTTTACTGCTAGCTAGATAGCTGTGGCCAGATCATTGCACCTGAATTTCATTTTACCAGTCTGCAAAAAAATGGTAGTGTTTCTAAAAAGGACCTAGGTATTACTATTGGTGTTTCAATTTTATACCTTTAAACTAATGTATTTTGGATGTTTCCATAGACAATGTTGCATATGTTGACTTCTGTTAATGTATATATTCCGCAGTCACTGAGGGAGATTTCATAGATTCACAGAATCCCAGACTATCTCAAGTTGGAAAGGACTATAAGAATCATCAAGTCCAACTCCCTGCTACTTGCACAAGCTCAACTTTACATAACTGTAAAAGATTTTGGTTTACTTTTAAATAACCTTAATTTTCAATTCTGACAACATATAAGAACAACCAATGCAGTGTTAAGAAACTGTGCAGAACAAGCAGATATGAAAGCTGTTGTACAATGGATCTTCTGAATCTCCTGTGACCCATGGCTTTAGATTTCAGGATTTGGCACTGATTCCAACAAGTCTTTTGCTTCATTTATTTTAGTTGTTAAGAAAGGTGATCTACCTTTATCAAGATGATTCAAAATCATGATTCCTTATATAATGTTCCTATCCACAGCTCTACAAGTTGATAGTGTTGAAGCCAGCAAGCAAAGATTTGATTTGCACAATTCTGCTTTCTAACAAAGAAAACAGTTTTTGATCTTTCTCCATGGATCTCTTTTAAATGCTGGTAATCGAATAATGAAATTAAAAAGGAAAAAAGGGAGGCCTAGATCTTAGAACTGCTTCAAAATCAGCGTTTTTAGTCAATCTTTGGCTAAAACAGACAAGGATTTTCTATAGCAGTCTTTCTACTATGTTTTGTTCTGTTCTTCAGGAGACTAGAGAATAATAAAATAATTTCTCATATCTGAACAAGCTTATCAGAAATCCAAGAGGAATACAGATGATTTTGTTACAGTGGTGATAAAGGAAGTTTTAGCTTGATCTTTCTCCTTTGTAATAGGCAAATATGGAGCTACAGAGAGTGATTTGTTAATGATACTCTTGGAGCTAATTTACGATGACGACGTGAACTTAAAGCAACATACATTTCTATGATGTGACTGGAATAGGAGTGATACGGCTGGCAAAAATACACAAAAACTTTTTTAAATGGCTTAGGAGAATGTGCTGTCTGAGTTTAAATCCAGACATCAGGGTAATAATATGTTAAAAGAATACATGAAACTCAAAGTACTGCATGTATATTACAGTATTTGCTCCAAAGAGCATTATTGCAAGATCAGAATCAGCTGCAGCCCAATAAATAAACAATCCTGAGCAATTATTTTATAGTTGATAAAGGCTTATGAACATTTATTATTTTCCAGTTTAACTAAAGCAAGGACAGACCAGGAAATAACTGACCAAATTTAGAAAGTCTCTGCTATAGATACAATGCAACTCAGGTAAAGAAGGAAGATTTTAAACTCCTGCAGCCCAGCAGCTCAGAAGGGTCCCATAGTAGCAAGGTTGGGTTTTTTTAGTCATTGCTACTTTAAAGAGAGCCACCTTGAGAATGTGGGTGGCAAATATGTTTGGTGGTGTTGCTTTTTATTCCAAAATTTGGTGTGACAAAAAATGCAAAAGTGGGCAGAACCAGTCTAGAACTTGCCACCATTCTGCCTCGGTTTTTCAACACATCTATGGAGCTTGTAAGGATTTGCTAATGCACATCCATTCAGTGCTTTGAATAACAGCTGTACCTTTGATATTAACATCCTTATAGATGAAAACCTCATACATGTATTTTTAGATAAATTCTTCTTCCTGCTTTCAAATGAACCCTGGTCTTAGTTAAAATTCTGAAAATTACCATCTCAGCCCATTTTGGGTGAATCTGCTGATAATGAAAAGTTCCAGACTGATAGCTCAAGAAGATTGTGTTCTACAAAAATCTCCCATTTAAGTTTCTTTCACTTTGCTTTGCCAATATTCCTGACTGTGATTCAAGAACAACTAATTTACTGATTGACAGCAAAACCTAGATGTATGAATTAATAAATCTATTTATTAAACCTTATGGGAAGGATGGTAATTCTGAAAACTATTTGTTCTCACTCTAAGTCCAGTAAGTTTACTAGAAGTGAATACCAATTTATTCTCTTTGAGGGTCATGAAATTGTAATAACTTTTCTATTAATAGTAATCAGGTTAAAGTTTAAAATTACACTAATTAAAAGCTGAAAAATTCAAATCAGTCTCATAATCCACCCAGTATTACTTGATGCTTTTTGCTCCTTTATTTCTTCTTCTTGCTTTGAACAGTTGGTTCATTTTATCCGTACTTTTTTTTCTGGTAATCTGCCTTTCGCTCAACAACATGATTATGTTTGTGTCTATGTGTGCTTTACACAGATTCTTTAATTCAACAGCATTTGCAAAGGCAGTGTGTCATTATTTTACATTCCGAAGGACACACCATTTAAATAACAAGACTATATATTTAAATGGGTTTCCCACATAAACAAGATTTTATGCAAGTTTGTTTTTCAGGGTAGTTGTGGTGTATAGAAGTTAAATATGTAGAACAGTAACTTTTATCTTTTCTGACTAATGAGGGAAATCTTAAAAAACCCACCATATTTAAATTGCCACTAAAAGGAAGGAAAAAAAAAAACAAAACCTCTGGGGAATTAAATTCAACTTTTATTGCAAGTAACTACAAAGGGAGGAATTGATTTTAAACCTGAAGTACTGGTCTAATTTTCTTACCAGTATGGGCTTAGATATTCACCTGTTTTTTGGTTGTGAGGTTATTTTAAATCTAGTTTAGATTGGCACTATCATTTTCAAACTGCTAGTTTCAATTGCATCTGGAAGTCACTGGAAGCCTGGAAGTCCAGGAGGGATAAGTGCAGGAAATGGTGTGTAAAATTCTGAAATGGGTAGTAGCCTTTTATTCCACACACACAGGTATTAATGTCTGCAATGGAAGTTCTTCAGTAACTTGTGTCCAGCAGTAAATTATGTATACTTCTGTGAGATACAATAAATTGCATTTCTTACATTATGGCTATAATCAGGGCACTGGATTTCAGTTCTTTTCATCACAAATCTTGTCTCTCAGTGGTGGATAAGCTGGTGGGTCTCATTAAGTTTAGATTACACCTATCTGTGTTATAGTGCCTTTACCTCTTTCCAGAAATATCTGCAATGAAGTCACATGGGAAAAAAAAAAAAATCTGTAACACAGACTTTTGCTGTTTTGGTAGACTGACACATCGATCAAACTCTCAATTTTGAAAGTTTATGTTTGTTTATCATGTAGAGTTCATAGTCTTTCATGATTAATCTGCACTAAAAGAAGAAAAGACAAACGGTTAGCAACGTACAACACTCTGATGACAGATGTGTTCAGTGTTTGGTGTCCTGACTCCAGTTCTGAAATGGCATCAAGAAAAAAATGAGTCTTCATTGTGCTGAAGAAAAGTCCATTTTTTCTTGATGAAAAGAAAGAAAGAATGCCAGGATCTGAAGATCGGAGATAATATTTATTTTGGCAAATCTCATTTTCCATTGGATAATAAACCTATATTTTGTTTTGTGTTTCTTTTCCACTATCTTTATAGTTTCTATTCTTATTCTTTATAGTACCTGTGTTTTGCTTGTTATTTGCAGACTAGTTTCAGTTGCATTTTCTGAACGATCTCTTGAAAACTCAGCAGATCCATGGATAAGAATGATATCAGAGAGCTTGCCATCTCATAAGAATTCCATATACAGCAGGATAAAACTTTAGCTTCTTTTGCCCATGGTACCCAAATACAGTAAATTAATGACCTAGAAAAATAGTTTCATTTGCACTCCCTTGCAGCATTTGGTTACAGGTTCATAATAAAGATTACATCTGCTCTGATTTTAGTGTTACTATGGAGACGTCATGGCATTTCTTAAATCTACATTATTATATCCCATTACTTCCTCATCACACCAGCAAATAGTTGCCAATACATTTTTTAAAAATAGGCAATGACAATTCAGGTGCCTAACTGTACATGTATTAGTAATACATGTGAAAATTAAAGGCACTAAAGCTCCAAACTCTAAAATATATCATGTGAACTGCCAGTAATAGTGTATTCTTGGATGATTCATACACAATGGTTTACTTCTATTAAGTTTTGGTGTGGGTTTTTTCCAAGTTTCATGAAATCTTTCAGTCATTGCATCATTTCACCTTCGAGAATGGTCTACATGTTTTTCATCTGGCATTCACCAGATTTTTTTCCTAAGCTTATTTGCAATGATTCCTACATGTGGTGGTCGCTCAACTCCACCACGAGCAAAACATCCAAACTAGTGACCAAAAGTGGTGGGGGGAGGCCCAGGTTTAAAATACTTTTCCAGTTATGGTAAGCCTCCATTCTCCCTTTCCAACAAGTTCAAAACTTTCCCTTCTTATCGGTTGTTGAACATTATGTCGTATTACTAAGTTAGAGTTATGCATATTCATAAGTTTTATTACTACGTATTAAGCTCTGGAAAATTCTTGGCTGTTCGGCGCTTCATTGGTTTGTTGACTTGTCAATTTATTGTACCCTCCTTTCCTTATA
>VZRR01003963.1:1412530-1455269 GCA_013398015.1 Oreocharis arfaki
GGCTGCCAGCCTCTGAGGGCTGCGACCGGCCGCTGGCGCCGCCCGATCTGGGCGACCCCAAGCGAGCGTCACCTACACTCTGCTGAACAAAAGCAGCCGAATGAATTTTTTGCAGTTTTTACAATATCCCAAACTACAGAGTTTGATTAAAGCATTACTGCAAGCTGAAAACTTAAACCCTATCCTCTACTGCTATTTGTGTGAGACGACCTAGAGGTGCAGTTTCAAAGTACTATAGCAGGCAAATTGATTGATACGTGCCAGGGAGAACATCAGCTTCTATCTTTCTGAATATTCAACATGGTTATTTCAAAAGCATAAAGAGGCAACTTTATCTACTTTAAAACAGCTTCTCCATCTGGCTGCAATTTGGTTGCATGTTTCAAAATGGCAGTAAATTTTAATACGTTAGTACGGAGTGTGATACCACAGCTGGTAATGACAAATTCACAGAGTTTGGCCATTTAACTTACATCATGCTAAATAGCTTAGTGCTTTAAGACAGCCTGCTTTAGAAACAAAGAAGACTGGTATTTCAGCTCTAGTGTGAAACTTCTGTGTTTTAAAGTCACCATTGAAGGCTACATTCAGTGTGAGTGTAGTGGCAGTTGCTACTAACTCTAAGTCATGCTTGAACATCTCCCTAACCTTTGGAAAGGTATTCCATCTGAAAATTTCCCAAGTAAGCAACGAACCTGATGTTTGAAGAAACTGAGACAAGCTCTTTTCAAATTATAGACAATTAGGGAGTTTCTAGCAGTTGATATTTCTCTGCATTATCAACAATCCCTTCTCCTGTCCTCCCTTTCCACACTTCAAACCATGGATATATCTTCGATTTTCACTGGAACCCATTTTGACAGAATTTGAAATGTAATATGTTCTAAGTTGCAACTGTACCTCTACCCTCAAATGGAGAGCAAGACGTGCTTTCCATGTACTGTCGTATTCTGTGAAATATGTTACCCTCCAGCAGAATTATTCTCTGTTTCCTTTATTGATACATCATATGAGCTGTATATAGCATGGCACTCTTTTAATTTTTCCCAGCTGTATTATTGAAACTGTATGCCACTACACTGTCTACAGCAGTATAATATTTAATGCTTCCCTTTTATATTTTCTGGTGATTTTGAAAACCTCTTTTCCTTTTTTACCTATCTAAACCTCAGAGTTCATTTTCAAATAGCAGTGAATATAAAATCGCAGTGAGTACTCCTGAAAAGGTAGAAGTACCATTGTTGATCATTGCTGCCTGTTGGTATTTTATCATTGTCACAAAAAACTTTCATAGGACTGAATAATACCAGTGTTCCTGGCACTAATAACCATTGAATTCTGGGATGTACCTGATTTGGTTTGTTTTGTTGAAAGATCCTGTATCTTCACATGTTATTGGAAGCACTCCTAGGCAAAGGCCTTACTTTGTCATCCTTCTGAACCAATCAAGATTTGAAGTCTTAGTTAAAGGTCTATTTGTTTCTCAGTGTGACTCTGCTTCAGCATTTTATCCCATGAGGGTTAAAACACTAGTCATTTTAATCTTTTAATGACCTAAAGAATATATATTTTTTTTTTTTTAATATTTGAAACATCATTATATATCACCTTGCTCTGCAAACAGTTTATTGCCTTAGCACAGGAAAGCTTGGTGACCTGGTTGTTGTCAAGCAAAGCTGAGGGAATAAAAGCTGTTCCTTGAGCTATTTCTTTTGGTTTCTAATAATAGGAGGTGACTTTCTCATTGGTCAGAAGAATCAAGACTTCTACAGAGTTAGGGAAAAAATCAAGACTATTTCTCATAGTATTTTTTCAAAATCCTTTAGCTAAGACTGTTTTGTCATAGGTTGTCATCACAGTGCATTTTCATTTATATGCAAAGAGAAGACATACCAGTCTTCAATTTAATTCTATATGCTACAGATGAAAAAGAAGTTCTTAGGGACTAGAGACATTTCATTATCTATTGAAAAGATAAAATGAGGACAGACAATTACCTTGGAGTTTGAAATAGTTATTCTTCAGAAACAGTTATACATCAGAAAGGCTGATAATCCTGAATTAAGGCAGTGGTTTAGTTGTGATACTCTCTGTAGAATTATAAAGAATTTTCTAGCTATTAGATAAGACATTTTTGTAAAACACTTTTAGAAACAATTTCATACACATTATAATGCATTCTGTTTTTTTCTGAATGTTAATTCTTGTTAAAGAACTTCTGAAGTACTGTTGAAATTAGAATGAAGATTGAGAGATCGTAAAAAAAGGGTAATAAAAAATGCCGTATTTGTCAATATCAAAATAAGAGCATCTAGTTGTTAATAGTGCATTCATGGAGAGCTGCAAGATTCTTCTCTAGGTCTATGAAACACTATGAATATACATACCACATTTATGATGTTTATGCTCTTGAGGCATCTCTGAGTGGCTTTCTGCCTAAATTTTTTATTTGCTGAGCAATGTCATTCTTGAATGAATGTCAACTTCATCCAAGTAGTATTATGGTCACTTTGGTATTCTGATTTTATCTGAGAGGTGAGCATCCAGTTTTTGCCTTTAGATGATTTTTCTTTTTCTTTCTGAAAACCAAACTTCATTAAGGCAGAAATTCTATGGAGTAAACAACACTGGTTTGACGAGAAATATACTGTAGAAATAAAACCACATAGTTTTAAATTAATAAGAACTTTGGCTTTCATGTCTTACTAAACATTTTAAATGCAGAAAAGGCACTCAAAACACAATGAGAAAGGGATTTCTTAATTTTTTTTTTCTGGTATAAGCTGTTTCTGATAGGATTGGCAAAAAATTAGGTAAAGATTTGCACTGAAAGTCTCAACAGAGAGGTAAATGTGATGGTTGGTGGATTCTCAGATACCGGGGAAAAGTTTAAAGATATGTCTAGATTTAAGTGGAAATTTCATGTGTCCTTGAACACTATTTGTTTTTCTTCATTCAAAACTTTCGTTAAAATAAATGGAAATAATTTATTTCTAGAGGTGAATAGGATATAGTTAACAGCACAGCAACTGAAGGCAGGGTTATTTAATTATGAAATTACAGCAACTGAGAACACTTTAAAACTGAATTTTAAAGAAATAATTCCAATTCAAAATCAATACAATAAATTTCTGAGATTAAAAGAAAGTGTATGGGTCTGCAAGTGTCATCATTGGGTGCTAAAAAAACCTCAACATTTAGTCCTTGTTAATATAGAGATGTGTAAATATAACATGCAAGCAGCAGGTGAAGAAGTAGTTTCAGTAGCTACTGTGAATTACTTTACTTTCAAGGTAGGTTGACTTCTCTAATTTTGTCTACTTTTTATAAAAACAAAGTTAGAACTTTCTGAATAATGGAAATTTCCTCCCACTAAAAACTGTGTAAAATATAAAATCTTCCAAGAGAAAAAAAATATGTAAAACCCGTCAATATCTGAAATAGAATTCTTGAAGCTGTTAGTTGCTTATCAGGAAAATATCTTTCAGTTTGGCTTTGTCATGCAAACCCAAGTGGAGATGAACAGGGAGATGAACACTAAGGTGTTCAGCCATTCACCGCTTCATCCACTACCCGTCATGCTGAATAGTAAATGAAAGAGATGAGTGCCTCAGGTCTCAGTATTTTTTAGGATTTGGCATCAGGGTGGAGCTAGGTACCGAAGGATCTCTGGGGACCTTGACCTCCAGCCTTGACATCATATGTTTAATATGGAAATTGATCTCCAGAAAGCAAACATGAAACAATTGTTTTAATTGTTTTAAGCTGGAAAATATTAGCTGTGCAAAAGAGCTAGTGTCCGCCAGGAATAATTTCACCTGAAATTTCTTATACAGATAGAGCCACCACTTCTTTCAGACTTGGTTTATCTGTCCACATCGGAAGTAAAATGTATTTATTTTTAATATTAAATTATCAACAGATAGGTCAACTCTATGTTTCTCTGACAGTCCAGCTTCTTCATATTGTCATGAAGTATTTTGCTTGTGGAAGGGAAAGTTCAGAAAGTTCTCTTACTTCAATACGTAAAAGACACCATGTAAAGTGAAAATAACATTAAAAAGTCTGTGACATCAGAGCTCCATGAGGTTAAAAAATACTGAAATGAGATCATTCAGGGAGACTGAATCAGAAGCAACTGCTTTGCCAAGCTACAGCTGATTTCTGTGTATTTTTATCCAGTAGATTCCATGTGTATAAACCAGCTATGGCTGAACTCAGAAATGAAGTTGCATCTTTGCTGTCTCTTTACAAATACAATATCAGGTATTCAGAGGGAAAAAAAAAACCAAACAAACAACAAAACTACCCAGAAAAAACCTTAGGAAGGATAATACAGTGTTTTTTTCTAGAAGCAGAAACTCGTGTCATATTGTTGATTAAAACACAGGACCACTTACAAATAAGAATCTTTCACAGTGAAGGTCAGAGATAGCCTAAGCAAAAAATTAGTATCCCAGATTAAAATGTTAATGTTCTTTCTGAAATGCACAGAAACAAATGCAATCTCATTTAGTGACATTTCCAGAATTTCAGTAGAGATTGCTACATTAATCTGTTATGCATTTTCATTAATCTGAAACAGAGACAAATCTTTGGGGAACAGGGTTTGAACATTCGGAACCCTTGAACTTCTGCAAACTAGAGCAAGTTAGATTCAGCTTTTTAAAGAATATTTGTGACTATTTTCTTTCAGGTAAATAGACAGAGATAGGAAAAAAGGTCAAATATTAGTCATAGTTTCCTAAGACTAATTATTGGGACTGAAATTGTGGGAATCACTCCTGTGAATTCAAAAGCCATGGTATGACAGAATAAAACAATACCCCATATGCCATATATTCATAATAACTCTAAGGTCATCTCAGATTTTGTGCTTATGATCAAGTTCAGACAACTTCTGTTTTCTGAACACGAGGTGACAGTAGTTATTGCAAAGCGTGTAGTTTTGTCTGTCTAAATGCTAACGCCTTCATCAGTAATTGTGCCTGGATATTTTCTTTACTCTGTCAATCCACTTACAATAGTGTAGGCATGGAAATAGATATGAAAATGTTTTTGTGCTTCTAATATCCTTGTATCCATGTGTATCTGGTAGACTGTGTGTTTTATACATGTACAAAAAGTATAAACAGTACTAATCATTTGGCAAAGTTTGGTGCACATCTGCTTTCCAGCTGGCTCAGCTCTTTTCCACCCATCTTTGAAACATCCTCCTTTCTCTGGGACTGCAGCTCAGTTTGTATAAATTACTGTGTTAGTTGGGGTCTTTGCAATTCACTGGATGTCCTCTAAAGAAATTGGACAGTAAAAGGATCTTTTGTGGTTGGTCTGGTTTGGGGAAGGGGTTGCTGAGAAACCAGGAGATAAGACTTAAAAATACTTAGAAAATCTATCCAATGTCAGTTTCTACAAGTGTGTACCAGAAGACTTGCAAGTTTTACCAGGGATTTTTAAAATTTTGTTTTAACCTTGTTTTCCTTCTAGTTCAACACTGAAAACAAAATCTGGGGAGCAAGACTGTAAAATGAAACATCAAGGATGTATGAGGGAGACTGCTGTAGGCAAAAGAAAAGTGATGTCAAATGTCTTCGACCAAAAAGTCTGATGAAGGTTCAGCTCAAATGCCTGTCAAATTGCACCATTGCATCTATTCCATTCTCTAGCACTGCCTTTTTTGCTGGTATTTCAGTATCCCTAACCAGCTTTTTGTTTCTCATTATTTTACCATCTCACATAAAATATATGTGTTCCCCTGTCATGGCCCGGAGGCACTGCCAGCCTTGATTTTCCCTGCCCAAATTCCAACCCTCCTCCCACCCTGACCACAACCCTGCACCCCATTTCAGCTCCCTGGGGTGGCAGCTCCTGCCCACAGAAACATGCCAGCCTGGCTGGTCTCCAGCCCCCCACAGTCCTGCCCTGCCTGGCCATGGGCCCACCCACACATGTATTTCCCAGCCTGGCCTTGGCCCATTCCAGCTCCCAGGGAGGTGCCTGGTGCCTGGAGCTGAGTCTGTCCCTGGTGCCCCTTGCTGCCAGACCCTGCCTGGCACTGTGGGACAGGCCCTGGCTGCCAGACCCTGATAGAGTCATGGGGAGCTCATGCTGCTGTGGGTGCCCTGGCCCCCAGGGAGCCACCTGCTCTTGCTGCTGACTGACACCCATCTCTTTTTTTCCCTACCGTAAGTTTGTGAAGTCATCCTTTGCAATAAAATACAACCACTAATAGAGCTCCCCTGCAGTGGACTGTTACTGTTGTGCTGAGGTACACGTGGCGAGACTTTCAGAGTTAAAAATGGAAGCATGCATCTCACATAGGCCTAAGCTGCATCACTTTATGCCTGTCTTGCTCCAAAAGAGGCTCCTAATAGTCCAGTAATTTTTGTGTCAAAGGGAAGGGTATTTCCATAGTTTTTCCTTTATCTTCACCTCTCAGAAGGTCTTAAATATCTTTGCTAGGCAAGCTCTGCCAGCTGGGAAGGGATCTGTCCACTGCTATGCCATCTTTAAGGAGAGGTGCTGCAATGTGTTTCCATATTCATCAGCATCAATCAATATGTCATCTACTACTTATTTTATTTACTGTATTCAAGAGGCCCAAGATATCATTCTTTTCAAAGAAAACAAACAACTGTCTTAAGTGAACCAGTGAAGGCCATGGCATTCTATTATACAAAGCAAATACATTTTGAAAAAAAACCAACGTACAACAAAAATACAGGAAATAAAAGATGCGGATTTCTAAACAAAGTAGCCTGACTGAACAAACCAACCTGACTAAACAGATGCATAATGCATAAGCTAAAACTTAGGTAAAAAGTAGGAGAAGGGCAGAAAAAGTCAATCTTAGCTTTCCTGTTCTCATTATCCACTTTTATGCTAGTTGGAAGATTTCTGAATGAAAAAGGAAAATGAGAAAACTTTGTTGTTCCAGACACAATAATGGTACTGATTTTTCATTAAGACGCATCCTTTCTTGAAAAAGTCACACTCCCCTCTTCCTCCTTGTGTTTCAATATTTTTTCTTTCCTCTTCTTGCTGAATTTATAACAATTAAGAGAAATTCTGAAATCTTGGCTTTTTATTTTATTTTTTTTTTTTTATTTTTTTCACATTTCTTAGAATCTCTTTTCTGCTCCAGTCATTGAAACTACCATCATTATTGGTGGTTGCATTTAAGGCAGCTAAGCCACAAAGTATTTATGACTTAATAAACATAAAACAGAGCTTTTTCATTCCACAATGAATGGTATAGCATATGTAGAGCCTTTTTTTCAAAGTAAATTACTTTCTAGATAAATTACTTCCTCTCTAATTAAGTCTTTCATAATATAACAAAAGAAAAACCTAAAAAAGCATCCTGCTTTTTATCCTGCTTTACATCCTGTGTTCTAGGCCTTCATTTGGAAGCCCTTTGAAAATTTAAGAATGGTGGCTATGGTTTCTAGCCCTTACAGAAATCCTACTACATATTGCATGGAATTTTTGGGCCCCAAACAGTCTACCGAAAACAACAAGATATGCTGTTACTACATTTCCATTTGATTTTTTTCTGAGTTAATTTCTTTGGATTCTTTGGGACCCTGTCTTGCTTGAAAAATTATGGGTGGAAGTAACACTATCCTGTGAGAAGAGACAAGTGGAAATTCTGACTTCTTCATGTTTTCATTTCTCTCAATCTTCTCATCTATTCAGCACAAAGGAAGCAGAGCTTGCTTTTCAGGTCCATTATCATTCAGGTTGCATAAAGTTAAAAAGCAAAATCATCTTTCCTTATTCCTTCCCCAGCGTGCTGCTGCAAGGGCATGGTTTAGTCCAAAACACTGTTGATGCTGAGTTTTGTACTGAATGAGACACTTAGGAGCAATTAGTATTCCAACAGGTCCACTATTTTATTACTGTTACATTTAACATACGGTTACTGCTACTGTATGTGGAACTCTATAGCTTCAGGAACCATTCAGTGAGACCTCAACTTGAACTGAGATTTTACTAATTGCAAATTAATTAAGTTATTTAAGGCCCTGCTGTGTAATGCTGATGTGAGACTTCTCTGGCTGTTCTGGCACTTTTGTGAAAAAAATTAGAGGCTTGTAAAAATGCAGAGCTTTATGAAAAATTAAATGAGAGACTCTAAAAAGAGAAAGTTTTAAGCTGATATTGTTTTGATTGTAATTTAGTTGCAATGCAGTTTTATATTAGGTCCACTTTAAAGCCTAGTTCTATAGTGTTGCTGTGTGCTGTTATAAAGTAATACTGCTAGTCAGTATCTCAAAGAAATTCTTGGTATATTTGTTAAGAATTATTCATGGCTTTGGTTCACATGCAATCATTCTTCAGCCTTGGTCAGGGTCATCCAGGTCCTCCTCTGTGTGAAGGGAATCCAATAAAACTTTAAATTTACGCAAATTTTATGGCACTTTTAAAGAACTTTGGTAACACAAATTGCTTACGTGTTTTTTAGTGTTCTGAATATTGCTTTAAGTAAATAGAGTTTTTGTTTGAGATATCCAACCAAAATATAGGGTAGGTGCTATCAGTCAGGGAATTATTGCCCCAGAGAAATGAGTGAAAGAATTGTCAGTAATTTTATTTGGCCCAAGAATTCACTTTTATAATTTTTTTTTTGCATTGAATTCTGTAACTAAAAAAATTAATACTTAAATTTTTCGTCAGCAAAAGATAAATTCTAATAGATTTCTGGGAGGATACATTTTAATTTTCTGACATTATAATTGATAATTAACAATTAACAGTTAACAATGACCTGTAACAACATATATCCAACTGCAGATTTTTCTAAACATACTATAAGGCATTTAAGATGTTAAACACGTGTGAGCAATTTTCTCATGGGTTGGGTGAAAAAGGTTGTATTAAATGGTGTTACATCAGTCTGGTGACCAATCACCAGTGTGGTTCTTCTGGGATCCATCTTAGAGCCAGTGCTCTTCAACATCTTCATGAACTACTTGGACACAGGACATGATGATGCTAAATTGGGAAGAGCAGAGAGGCCCTGAAGAGAGACCCTGAACAGTTAGAGGGCTGGGTAATCACCAAGCATATGAAGTTTATCAAGGGCAAGTACGGATTTTGCACGTGGTACAGGGCCATACTTGGACATACATATCCTGGATGTGCATCCAGGCTGGGGAATGAGATGCTGGAAAGCAGCACTGCAGAAAGGGACCTGAGGGTCCTGGTTGATGGCAAGTTGAATCTGCGTCAGAAGTGCCCTGGCAGCCAGGAGGGCCAGCCGTGTCCTGGGGGGCATCAGGCACAGCATGGCCAGCCGGGCAAGGGACCTTTGTGGAAGCAGAGGGGCAGGCACTGATCTCTTCTCTGTGGTGACCAGCGACAGGACCTCAGGGAATAGCCTGCAGTTGTGTCATGGAAGGTTTCAGTTGGATATTAGAAAAAAGATTCTTCACCCAGAGGGTGGTTGGGCTCTGGAACAGGGTCCCCAGGGAAGAGGTCACAGCACCAAGTCTGACAGAGTTCAAGAAGCATTTGAACAATGCTGTCAGCCATGTGGTGGGATTCTTAGGGTGTCCCGGGTAGAATCAGGAGCTGGGCTTTGATAATCCTTGTGGGCCCCTTCCAACACAGGATGTTCTATAACTGTATTTCACCCTTTCTGATTTCAGTGGTATAACTGTATGTCTCAGATACTCATTATTGTATTTAATTTCAGCAATTAGATTAATCAGATAATTAAAAAAATAACACCATACTAAAAAACCATTAAATTTGTGGGTTTGTGTTCTTGTCAATCGTTACTATCATGACTCAGTTTTTCAGTTTCCCATTGATACAAACCATGTAATTTTTAAACAGAAAAAAAAGACAAGATAAAGAAAGAAGGAAAATACAAGGATTAAAGCAGAAACAGACAAAGAAATAAAACTTTCAAGCTTCTTTGTTTCTCATGCCACTGAGATGCAATTCCACCCTTTATGTGTTTCTATTTGAGTCACATTTAAGATCACTTCTTCTTGAAGTACACCTCTGAAAAACATCTTTTATATAAAAAAATCTACCTGTAGTCACATTTCATATTGACTGTATTTCATTTCCACTATTCTGTATTACAAAAGACATTGGTATGAAAACCTTTCTTTGTTTCTAAGAAATTAATATGCTTTAGCTTTTTTCTCTCACCTGAAATAATAATCCTTCCTTTGTGACCTCACTTTTCATTGTTGTGCTATGATTGATGCCACAATCTGAGATTCTGACTTCAGGTGGGAATAAACAGTAGAAAGAGAAGGAATAATACAGAACAAAAAGACTTAGTGTTTTCATCATCTTAGAATATTGTCAAGAAAAATATATAGAAATGAGATTTCAAGCTGAACCAGGATAACCTTAAGAAATTACAGGAAAACCTTACTTGCATCTTTAATTTACATCTATAATGTAAATCTGTAAAGCAATTCAGCCACTGTTCAAGGTGCCATTTGGTGTTATCAATTTCAAGAAATAATGCTGCAATTCTAATATTCTTTATGGTAATTCACCTATTTAATATCTGTTACTTTAGGCAGCCTGTAGAAAATTCAGTGCAAAGGAACAATTCTGTAGTGAATTGTAATCTCCAGTATAATATATTTTAGTAGGCAGATAATGCTGTCTTTTCACAATTAATCACTAAAAGCATCATTTTTTGCTATTGTCAGGTTTGAGACTTTACCTCTACACTGCTGTTAGATCAATAAAAAAACAATGACTCATTTAGGCATATATTGTAGGGTAGTATGAGGGAAGGGCTGAGAAGAATTCATTCAGTTGCAGAAAATTATCCAGTAAAATACAGTGGACTGAAACTAGACTTTTGCTAACTTTGAATGCCATTTTATGTAGTTTGCTTTATGTGCTTCATCTTCATTTGATTATTTAAAGGAGATACCAGTTTTGAAACCTCTGTGCTTCAAATATTAACAAGTATATAGCTGTATATTTATTTGTAATAATAAAATAAATAATATAGTTATTATAATCTAATTATCACTTCTTGATATTTAATGTATATTTATATTTTTTAAATCCGTAACTTATATAAAATATATGTGGTGTACATTAACTGCATATATCTAATTGTCTAAATATGTATTTATAAACATCTTCATGCGCTGAGTTCTCCTTGGTTGTTCATATAATCCACAAATATTTCATATACAGAATCACCAGGTTGGAAGAGACCTTCAAGATCACCGAGTCCAACCCATGCTCTAACACCACCTCAACTAAACCATAGCACTGAACATGAACTTTCCTCATGGTATGCTAGTGTAGCTCAATTTTGTTTAATCCCTTAAGAATGGGAATCTTTCCACCAAATACCTTTTAATTTTTCAAGAATCAGTATGATTGGGAAAACATATCTGACTTTGTAAGTGCTCTAGAATTGTAATATAAAGGAAAATTTAATAGGTAAAATAATATGAATTGTGAGAGCAACATTTGGAAACTTAGAGAAAAACTGATGTGAGTTTAGAATTCCCTTGGGAAATGGTTGCTTAAACTCTACAGAATAATTGATTCACTTTGTAAAATATTTAAAAACAGTGACAACAAAAAAACCAACCAACCAACCAACAAACTCAAAACAAAACAAAACAAAGAAAACACAAAACCCCCACAAAAACCACAAAAAACCCACAAAAAACCCCAAACAACCTTCCCTCCCAGAAAATAAAAAATATGTGAGTATAACATATCTATGATAGGTAGAATTCTTTCTTTTTTTTCATGAGTAGAAGCATGTCAGAAAATGTCTCCAAGCCATTAATGGTCAGCAAACAAAATGGATGTTAACAGGGCAGGGCAATCTCATTTAGGTTGCACACATGTTTCTGTACAAGGAATATATTTATCAAAAATCAGAAGTTGGAGCAGTAAAGATCAGAGAGAATAAAGGGTCAAAGACAATAAAGTAAAGCAGATCTTCCTGAAGCCACATGGTCATTGAGACAATGTGTTTTCGCACTCAAGAGAAGTCTACACAATTACAGTGAATAAACAAGGACTCCTTGTAAAAAAAAAAAAAACCAAAAACAATCAAACAACGAAAAACAACCCTGTATCATTTGTTTCTTCTCTTCTCTGTTTACTGTCTTACAAGGGGCTAAAAAAAAAAAAATCTCAATTATTAGGAAATAAACACTGAACCAACAGGAGCACTGCAGATATTTACATCTCGTTGAGGCTGATTTACTTTGCCAGCACTGAATTCTCTGTGCCTCCTCCAACTCTGGTAGGATGGAAGGAGATTGCATCAAAAGGAAAAAAAAATCAAGTAATTATTTAACATAGATAATAAAAACCAAAATGCAGTAGGTTTTCTCAAGCTCTTTTGTTTCCCTGGGGGAAAAAAAAAAGAAAACAGAGGCTTACTTTCAAATTCCACAGTTCATATTGCTCCATATGGTTTGTTTTTAGACAAGGAACAAGTCAGTACTAAAACTAAAATGTATCCAAAATTCAGTTCACAGGTATCTGCAAAAGCAGATATCTTAATTTTCCAACTTTATTTCAGAATACAGGACATAGTCATACATCAAATTCAGGTATTAACTTCTCTGTTTTGTTGGTAGTGTGTGGATGCCTTTTGAGAAGACATCACCAATGATATGACTTTCTATAAAAAACTGTGTTAATAACAATATCTGTCAAATATCTTTCCATAAGGCTAGGGAAAAAAAAAAATTGAATTTATCATAAGTTATTATTCTCTTTTCTGCAAGCCATATCTGAATAAAATAAAGAGCTTATTATCTGATGGAATTTTAATATTAGTTAAATTACACATAGACACATCTTGATATTTTAGTTCTGTTACAGAAACAATAACAATTAAAATACTTCATCAGCTCTAACTAAGGTTAGAAGTAAATAATATTTCATCATGGAACAATAAAATTATTTGGGGTTTTTTTTTGCATCCCAAGGCTGCTTTGGGCTTTTCACTGCATTTCAGAACAACTGGGAGAGCTCAGCATGCCTATATTACTACAGAGCAGTAATAAAAGTGGAAAGTGGTGGCATTCGCACTGACTGAAAATGGTGCAAATAGTGCCAGCTCAACAGGTCGAGGGGGATTTCTGGAAACAGAACCTTGGATGTGAAGAAAAGGCCAAACTAATTTTGGCCAAAGGATTAGGCTTGTTTTAAAAAGGCCACTACTGTATTGTGAGCTGGTTAACTGTGACATGAGATATAATTGAGTTTATGCTTACAGTGGGAACTCTTTCTTTAAAGTGTCGGTGTGTGAGTTCTCTATGTACTGACTTATAGCCAAAATTTCTGATAGTGACTAGTGTGTCCCTTTCTCCACTGCCCAGAGAGTAAACCCACTCTATACCCAGAATTCATAGCTTCTAATGAAAAAACAAACAGATATGAGTCCCTGTTTTGTAAGAATCTGTAGTTAAATTTTAATTGAATCATTAGGAAAGCATAATATTTTATATCTTTACTCAGATTTCTGTCCTGAAGTGGAGCAGAAAAGTTAATTTGCTAGAGGATAGCACAGAATGCAGTTGTTATTCCCCCCCATACTCAAAGAGGGACTTTGCAATGAGAAAGACATCACTAAAATAGTGGATCAGCACAGCTTTTTTTCTCTTGTTCTTTTGGGGACCATACAGCTGAAATTCCAGTTCTTTGAACCTATCTCTGCTTTGTAGCAAAGGAAATTTAACCCTCTGTTCTTATGACAGAAAAACATGGATGTGGAGAGCCCAGAAAAATATTCTTTAACTCAAAGTAGGTATTGAGAGGAGAGGAAATTTTTACTCTCTTTCTGTAAGGAATTTGACCTGTCTTTACATGCAATCTCCTCCTAAATAAATTGTTAGCCATTAATTGTTTATTTTTATTTCCTACGCTGCTCGAGAAACTATAGCATGCTATTTAAAAAAACACTCCCTCTAACTATAATGTCACTGAAAAAATAATCTTAAATGAAAACACACTGATTTAAAATTTAATTGGAAGCACTGGGTCCATCCTAAGAGGGGATTCATTCCTCTTTAAAATGTTTCCTTTGAAGTTGACCTGATATAAAATGAGAGATTCAACCTTCCAGAGAGATTCAACATTCGGATTCCAGGATTTCCCCTTAATTGCCTCCTATGCCACACCATCTTCTGATAATGATGTTAAAATTAATGGATTATGTAAGACCATCACAAACCACAAAGTACTACCCTCTGTGTAAACACTGTTGTGTACAAGAAACTCTAGGTCAGCAACCTGGTACTACTGTTTCCTATAGGATTACTGAGAAAAATGCATTTTTCTGTGGTCTAACTGGTGTCCAGGTTGTAGGAAGGTGTGCCCAGCAACAGTGTGTGAGGTAAGCATGAGCAATGGGTCAGAGAAGAATCTGTCGAGTTAACTCCTGGAGCTCTAATTCCTTGGCACCTTGGACAGCCTCAGGTATAACGAAGTCAAATGAAGTCTGAGTAACAGTGTGCTTAAAATATATGTCAATTACTAGAGAGAACTGGAATTATATACCTTCCTGATTTCCTGGGTAAGCTCACGTTGTTTTTTAAAATTTGTAAAAGTAGCAAACCCAGAAGACCATTGTGGACTTCAACCTTTTTTATAACAAGGTAATAAGATCCTTTATTTTTAAAACACCCACAACACTATTGTAAGTAATACAATTAAAACTTCTCTGAATAAGTCACACAAATATATCCCTTCAAATGATCAAGTTGCTGATAATACTTTATCTAAAATTCAAATGATTCACTCATTGTAACAGGGCAACAAGAAATTTTTACCCAATAAATTCTCCTTCATACTGTCCCAATTCCTATATTAGTATTTTCTTCCATTTGCCAGATGTTCAATTCAGTTGTATGATGAGTTTACTCTGAATTTTAGGAGGTGAAGGCAGAGGAAGTTCCTTCCATGCCTGCCAGAAAGAAATGTTTTTGGAACTCAAAACCTGTATTTTTTAGTTGCCCTTCAGAAGATAATTGTTGTTTATGCCAAATTTTGGCATGTAACTGCCCATTCAAGAAGAAAACTCATTTAATACCATATTTTCTTCTTATCAATAATTATTTCCTCTTACGACAATAATAATAACTATTATTATTCCCTCTTACTAATATTGCTTGAGCTTGAGTGAGAATAGAGGATCAGATGCCTTAGACAATTTACAGTATTACTGTAAAATCACACTCAATGTAGTAATTACATGTGTGTCTAAGCTTTTGAGACTCACAAATTGCTTCTTAAGCACTAAGGAATTAAGTGCCCCCTATATGGGTGTAAATGAGCATGATTACTTCTCTTAGATCCTGACTGGTAATCAGTTCTGATCTTAGTGCAACTTCATGGAAGTCACTGTTTATTTTCAGTCTTACTTATGACACAAAATTTCATTTTCATCACACAGAAGTTTCCCTAAGAAGGAGTAAAACAAGACTGTTTTGCTCCAACAGAATTAAGGGTAAAGAAAGGATAATAAAATCCTTGAACTTTAAACAGTTATCAATGGATCTTTTTATTAATGAATTGGTAAATAACAACAGTTTTTTTCCAAGATCATTAGTTTACATAGAAGAAAAAAAGATCAAGACACTATTAAGTTACCTAATTTAATGATTACACAATAACGGACTAAAGGAAATTATTTCAAATTAGAAATCTAATTTTATTTTTGATTGTTTCTGTTTTACAGGCTTCAGGTCATTGTAGGCATGTCATACTTCTCATTTTTGCAGGTACAGCTTGAGACAAAATGAAAAGGAAAAAAACCTTACAAACCAGGAAGTGTAACACTACAGCCTAGCCAACTGCTTTGATATTTCCAGATCTTGAGGACCTATAACAATACAGCTAGGTAATATTGTAATGTCAATTAGGGTTGAAAACCACACTACCTATGGGGACCTTGAGAACCTTTTATCTTTGCCAAAGTTTTATCAGGCTTTTTTGAAAATCATTTTTTGCATTTCATTGAAATTCACAGGACTATATTCCTGTCTACAGCCCCTAAGTAGCCTTTCATTGTGAATGCAGTTTGTTTATTCTGTTTTCATGACACAATATTTTTTTCTCTTTTTTTTTGGTAATATGCAATACATTTAAATTGCAAATAAGACCCTGATCTACTCAGCTTGTTTGCTTGTTGGCTGTGACTTCATATACCCAGTATATTGTGGTATAAAACTGGGAATACGTTAGTTCTGATTATTTTTCACTATCAACATCACTGGTTTAAACAATTGAGTTGACTAATTTATCTAGTAATATTAGCAGAAAACATAAACCACATGGAAGCAAAAGACTGTTTTAGGCATCTCTAGACACATTTACTACATTCAGTCATAAATATTAGCTGCTTTATTAAAGATTAGCCGAAGATTATCGAATTTCTCTACTTTCTAAATGTCTGTGAATGAATTCTTTTTTATCCATATTTCCTTCTGCCTTCTTTTCCATTTATCCTCGCTCCTCACTTCCTTTGCACCCTGCTTCTATGTCTTTTTCCTCTTCTTTTGTTCTTTCCATTTAGATGTTTCTGTCTGAGTATCTCTGTCTTGCATTCCCCAAAATAATTATTTTTTAAAAATTTCTNTCTGTGAATGAATTCTTTTTTATCCATATTTCCTTCTGCCTTCTTTTCCATTTATCCTGGCTCCTCACTTCCTTTGCACCCTGCTTCTATGTCTTTTTCCTCTTCTTTTGTTCTTTCCATTTAGATGTTTCTGTCTGAGTATCTCTCTGTCTTGCATTCCCCAAAATAATTATTTCTAAAAAATGTCTAACTTTTTTTTTAACCCAAGATGGGCATAACTCATCCCAACTGTGTCTTCTTTTTCTCTTCTTTAAAAGTAATAGTTTTATCTCTCTGCTTTGCCCCTTCAGACCCTAAACTTCTTGGAAGAGAACCCATCTTTTAAACAGTAAGAGACTACTCAGTGGTGCATTGATCCCAGCAGGAGCCTTTAGACACTAAAGAAATATAAATAATTACAAAGCATTGCCATATGCCTGATCTCCAGCAGCTGTGAGCTCTGTAACAAGAGTGTGATGCTCCTGCTCTCCCACTTGTCACCTCTCCAATCCTGCTGGCCAGTCTGCAGTAGGGCAGAACATCTCTGGACTTGGCCCTTCCTACTATGCCAGCAGTAGCTGTCAGGCAGTTTCCACGAGATTTCAAGCACAGCTGGGGAAGGACTGCACACGTACAGATCCAGTGGCTCTGCAGATTTCCCATGTGCAGTTCATCTGTGCATGATTGTCAGATATAAGTAGGAAAGTTATTTTTGTTTGTCAGCATTATCTGTCTATGAGACATTAACAGTGTGATTTTCAATTTAAATACAGTACAGACAAGCTTCAATATTCGGCTCTTCAGCTGTAATTTTTCAGATTTTAATTACTGGCAAAGCATATACTACACATGAACCTTGACTCCTGTCTTCAAAATGCTAAAGATATGTTTAATCTTTTAATTCTTAGCTTTCATGTGTTTTGACCTGAAAAGCATTTTAACTTATCATCTAAGGTTAATTGTTTAAGCGCTTTCACTTTAACTCCTTCACATGAATAACCTAAAAGTAAAGGCCAATTCATGAAATTACGCACAGGGAGGGGAAAGAACTAAAACAATATTTCTATCCAAAGAGCTAAACAGTAAGTCTTCTGTAATAGTAGCAGCAGCAATTGTGATATTAACAGTCTTCGTGAACTATGAATAAGCTAGCATTTATCTTCAGATGTGAAAGTAGTAGAATAGAACACTTTTCTATACCTAAAACCAAATTTACTTTCCACATTCATAGTTTATTTTCTTTGATGTAGACATTAAGTGTTAAAGATGTGTAGCCAATAGGTATGAAGCATATCTCAATACAAGTACAAAAGTATAAACGTGTGAGAAAAATTGGTGGTATAAAACTGTATGTATTTCTGTGTGATCTGAGGTACAATGCTGCTAATAAAACTATTTAAGTTATATCTCTAATATTTATCTATGGTAGTAATAAAGCTGGATCATTATTTATAAATGGAAGTGTAACCCATGATAATGAACAAATTGCATATTCATGAAGTATAACTTAACCTGATTAATATTACTTGACAAGCACAGCTTTTGAAAAATATCTTAGATCTAAACTCCAACCACACAGTCCTAGAAGTAAAAGCTCAGCTTAGATTTTGCACTTTTATTAAGTTTGTTTCCAGTAATTTATAAAGGCAGCTTATACACTATCTGCTGCTTTTTATTACAAAAGAAGAAGGAAAAAAGCACAAGAAAGGTGCTGAAATGAATTTACAGTTTTGTTGGAAACTGGATGCCACCAGGTAGATTGTTCTTTCCCCAGAAATGCTTTGGATTTCACTAGGGAGCTATTCTTAGCAACAGAGCCCTTGAGGTTTGAACTCAGATATTAAAAATCAGTAGTCTGTTATAGAAATGTTACCCAAGAATCTTCAAAACCCCAGCAGCTTAACAACAAATAAATTTTGTTCTCTTTCCCAACAGTTTTAAACTTTATCCACAAAATCATGATTCCCTTTTTCCAGTTATCAGCCACTTATTATTTGTCCTTTAGAAGTGAGACTGAATCTTCTCATTTTAGCCTTGGGTGTTTATGCTATGCAATATAGTATGATGTTGTATATTAAAATAAAATGAAAATTAGAAAAAAAACCCAACTTCTAAGGATAATTTGAGAGAGGTCATTAGAGCCCTTAGTAACCAAGGTGTTACAAAATGTCATTATACAAATTCATTGTCTTTGTTGGTAAGTCTGAAAGATTGTTTTAACTCTGCGTTATTTGGAGACACTTACAGTAATTTTCAGTTAATTTAGGTTTATGACTGGGAAGCTGAAGAATATCTAACCAATAAAATCACAAGAACAATCTTATTAAAACATTCCAGTAATATAAAACCATGTAATCATTTAGGTTGGAAATTACCTCTAAGACCTACAAGTCTATGTTAAATATTTTTAGGTTTCTGCATTTTTTTTCCTTTCAAGAGTCTTCTGTTTTTTTCAGTTGTGCAAAAGTTATATTAAATGAATGAATAAAGAAGAGATTATTATTTATATATATACAGATTTTTTTTTGTAGATTTGTCTAGGGGAAATAGCAAATTTAATTATATCAAACATGTGAAAGCATTGACAAAAAGTGATAATCTGTTGTAACTAAAATTGTCTTCTGTTTCAACATGTAGTAACAAACACAATTGCAGAGTTCTGCATTGATATGTTGTTTCATATTTTGGGGACCTTGCTAATATACTTAATTTTTAGGTTTCTTTCAGCCTATGGTAGCATTTTATGAGATATAAATGAACAAAAGTAGAAAATTTGTCCATACCTTAGCTGCTTATGTGTGTATGACAGAAGTAGAAATATATGGAAAAGTACCAGAAAGATCTCCTTTTGCTTGCACAAAATGAGTCTTGACTACAGATAAAATTGAGAACAGGAGATCTGCAAAAAGATCAGAGTGAAAAATAACCCATAAAGTACAGAAAAACCCATCCAAACTTAGAGGTTACCACAAAGATGACTGTCAATCCTGTTGCATGACAGAGTGAAAATGAGAAAGAAGCTTCATTGTCACAGTTACAATCCCTGTGAACATGTTAAAATGGCTGGGAATGTTCTCTAGTATCTCTGGCATGGAGTAACTAGGAAAGAAATGAAGGGATATCCTTCCTCCTCTTGCAGATATGCAAAGTCCCTTCCTTTCAAACATCTGCGAGCAGTCCTGGCTAACTGGGGAGTTCCCAGAGGTCTGGAGGTTGGCTAACATGACACCCATCTACAAGAAGGGCTGGAAGGAGGATCCAGGGAGCTACAGACCTGTCAGCCTGACCTCAGTGATGGGAAGGGGTGACGTGCGCTGGCCAGGTGGCAGAAGGAGCGGCGCCCGTGGCCAGCTGGCACTCCCAGAGGGTCTATGCCTCGGAGCCCGAGCCCGGTCCCAGCTACCAGCTCAATAGCAGGTCGCTCGCCTGGCAGGCAGGGTGCAGCCGCAGCACCAGGATAAAGAGGAGAAGGAGAGGCTTTTGCTTGCCGTTCCAGTGGCGTTTATTGAAGAGGGGAAAAGGAGGTGGGATGCACACTGAAGGGAGGCAGAGGCAAAAAGCCCCCCAAGGCTGGTGACATGGGTTTTTATACAACCACAATTATGGGTGGAGAGAACATAAGGAACCAATAGCAGGGGAGAACAGGGGAGGAACAATGGGTGCTACAGCCAATGAACTACAACAAGGAGCGGGTACAACAGATTGACAAGAACTGGGACCAATGGGGCATCGAACAACTCAGAACTTTCTGGAACATATGCATATGTAATACGAAAACTGAATATGTATGAACTGATTATAATAGAGCAGGGAGGGGGAAACTTATGAGTGACAACTGGTTAAAAGATGGCGGATAGGGCCTATGCCCTAACCCACCACCGGGCGGTGGTATTCCTTCTCTGACAGTCTTCTGCAGCTCTAGCTGCTTGTGCCACTGCTGCAAAAGGTCATGGAGGAAATCTTCCTGAGTGCCATCACATGGCAGGCACAGGACAACCAGGGGATCAGGCCCAGCCAGCATGGCTTTGTGAAAGGCAGATCCTACTTAACTAACCTGATCTCCTTTGATAAGGTGACTCATTAAGTTGGTGGGGGAAAGGCTGTGGATGCTGCCTGGGTGAAGTTTAGTAAACCCTTTGACACTACTTCCCACAACATTCTCCTGGAGAAAGTGGCTGCTTGTGAATGGGTTCTCTCTTCTTTTTCGGTAAAAAAACTGGCTAGATGGCCAGGCCCAGAGTGATGGTGAGTGGAGTTAGATTCATCTGGAGCCCATTCACTAGTGGTGTTTCCCAGGGTTCAGTCTTTAACATCTTTCTTGATGATCTGCATGAGGGGACCAAGTGAATCCTCATTAAGTTCATGGATAACACCAAGTTGGGCAGGAGTGTTCATCTGCTGAAGGGCAAAAAGGTTCAGCAGAGTGATCTGGACAGGCTGGATCAATGGGTTGAAGCCAGTTGTGTGAGGTTCAACAAGGCCGAGTGCCAGATCCCTCCCTTGGGTCATGACAACTGCAGCAGTGCTTTAGGCTGGGGGCAGAGTGGGTGAAAGCTGCCAGTGGAAAAGGACCTGGAGGTGCTGATCCACATATGGCTGGATGCAGTCTAGCAGTGTGCCCAGGTGACCAAGGCAGCCAATGACTTCCTGGCTTAGATCAGCAATAGTGTTGCCAGCAAGACTAGGACAGTGATTGTCCCTCTATACTGGGCTCCAGTGACGCCACACCTCGAATCCTGTGTCCGGTTTTAGGCCCCTCCACACAAGAAAGACATTGAGGAGCTGAAGCATGTCCAGAGAAGGACAACAGAGCTGGTGAATGGGCTGGAGTAAAAGTCTGATGAGGAGCAGCTGAGGGAGCTGGGGCTGTCTAGCCTGGAGAAAAGGAGGCTCAAGGGAGACCTTATCACTCTCAACAAGTACCTGAAAGGAGGTTTTGGCCAGGGTTGGTCTCCTCTCTCAGGTAACTAGTGACAGGACAAGAGGAAACTGCCTCAGGTTGCAGAAGGAGAGGTTTTGATCGGATATTAGAAAAAATATATTAGGCATGTGGAGTCACCATGAAGGTAGTGCTGAAAGTAAAAAAAGGGGAATTAATGTGCCCTTTGCAAACATCTGAGGTGTTTATGGATATTTCTGTGAAGAAACCACCAAAAACCCCGTTATTCTCGAGCTCATCTTCGCCTGAGACTTTGACTTTGTAGTGAAACCCCTCCCTAAAAGTGAAACGAACAAACAAAAAAACTCTCACCTACAGAACCAACCAAGGCCACTGTAGAAAGACATCAAGACTAACATTGAGATACATAAGAGCACCATGACTGTATGTAGTAAGAAGTGCTACATCCTGCTCTAGCTGTCAGCTAGACTTTCTCCAGCAGATGCTATCTGCAAAAGCTTGGGCCCCAGGGCAGTCACAGTCAGCCCTCTCCCTAGATGTTTACCCCGTTGCTGGGCCATTCTTTTGTATTCACTTTCCTTGTGCCCCTGTACGATTCTTGCTTTGATCCATTTAGAATCAGTATAATTGTGTTCTCTGGGGTGTGCCACTGGTGAAGTTATGGCCATTTCTCTTTCAGTATATTCTCTTTGCAGGTCTGAACTTCATGTAGATCCCTTTCTTGCTCAAGCAGTATGTATGTATTATAAAATTTAAAGCTCCTAAGCTCTACCCTGTCCTACATATTGTGCGTCATGTTACATCCATATTTCCCCAAACCCCTTTCCAGAAAAATACCACCCTTGTTATGAAGCCCACCAGTGAAATGCTTGGATAAACTGTTAACCAAGCACAGACACTGGATCCATTCTGTGGACCTTTCTCCAACTAGCTTTCTTAACTCCCTCTCTTCATCACTGCTATGATCAGTTTTGGAGGTATAAAGGTAGTTTTGAAAATGAAACTGTGTGTGTTTGATATATCTATAGTCCAAATGTCCAAAAGGGCAAAAGAACCTGAAGAGAAGGTATTATGGAATAGAAAATAGCCCTAAACATGTAGTCAAAAATCTTGAGAGATTTTTTCAAAACATACAGCACATTTCTTAGGTGTTTTATAGCCTCTCAGAAGTATCTACCTATATCTCTCTCAATATGCAGGCATAAAACATAGGTATGACCTCCAAAATTAAAGTTCAAATTAATTTTATTTATATAAAACAATTTATTTACATAATCTGTCAAAGCAACAGAACTACAACTGCAAAATGAATTTAGCTTGCCACTAGCTGGCTTGTCATTAACGGGTGTACACCATCAAACCAACATGGCTCTTAAGATGCATTAACACAATATATCATCAAAATTGTATTGCTTAGAAGATATATATCTCAAATATAAGGCCAATTGGTAATAAAGAGTATATTCAGATACTTAGTTTTTTTCTGGATGTTTCAGATAACTTAGGTTATCTAAATGTGCAGTTGTAGTTGAGAATACTGCTAGATCTAAAAAAAATGAACTAAATGTTCCAATATATGACTATTAATTTTCCAATGTAATATTATTTATTTTTATTAATTATTCAGTATATTAGTCTTTTTTTTTATTATTCATTTCAAGAGTGTTTAGAGACATGTTGATTAAATTGCATAATTTTCTTTCTCATATATAATGATTAATGTGATTCGGAGCTAACAGTGTCAAATTATGTTTCCAGTTTAAACCTCTGTTCAAAAAACTGTTCATGAAGTTTCACATTGTATTACATTACTAGAAGATATTACTTTTTAGTAACAGTGATGTCTGTCAAAGTGAATTTATGACAAAATGCATTACTGATTAGGGTTTTGTGAATAATTTGCAACAATGGATTTATTTTAAAAAATGGCCTATTGTCTGCATGTAGAATAGCTTACAACAAAGAAATAAACAAGCAAACGATAATATCCTTGAATAAATTTAGAAACATTCAAATGATCTATTTTCAGGCTTTGCTTTTTGTTTTGTTTAATTTGTATCATTCTCTGCAGCTTGCATGTTTATGAACCATTTATTATGAACATCTGAAATATTAACTTACGGGTTATTTATTTCTGAAGTGTCAGGTATATCACTTTTTTGTAATTATTATGTTATGGTTTTATTTTTCTTTAGACTAAAGCAGGAAGAATTTTCTAGGACCAGTAAAGCTTTTGCAACTATTTGTCTAAAACCCAGGCTTTGCAAATATTTGCTTGCGTCTTTGAAATTTGCTTTCCTCTAATGCTCTTGCCAGTAAAACTCAATCCTTCAAACATTCCTGCAGAAAGATCACCAAAGGGTTGCACGTATTGTCAAAGCAAATTCAGTCAAAGGTTGGTTGAAAATCTTGCACTCTATTTGCTCAGCTGTGTTAAAAGAACAACTTATTCAAGTTGTTCTCAAGGCATCCCCTAAGAAAATCCAAGACTGGAAAATTGTTTTCATATTTGATAATTGTTTATTTGTATATTCATGATTTAACATAAAGTTTATGAATCTGCACTTCAATTTTACTTTTTGTTTAGAAAGAAACAATTTCATAGAACTCTGATGTTATTTCTTAAAGTATTATTTGCTTAATAGGCCTAAGAACTATTAAGTGGCAGACAAAGCAGTATCTGGAATATTCTGAAGCTCTTTTTTTCTATTGGAAATGGAAGAATGTCTAACCTTTCAGTATTTGTTCCCTGTTCTCGTAACTGCCAATCCATCCTTCTTAGGGATTTTATGTTGTTACACTGCACTTCTGCATGTTTCATTATTTGTGTATAAAAACTTGTCCCTACTAAAACAATTACAAGATCACACTGGAACTCTAATAACACAGAGGAAAAAAACCCTCATCCTGCATATTTTTAAAATGACTTCAGGATGAGCATGGGAGAAACCAGTAGCCTAGAAAATTCCACTGCTTTTTAACAAAGTGGAAACTTTAACTTTTTTTTCCATAATTTTCATTCATAAGTACCATATCCCATTTGACATCTAATTATGAGAGGAAAGGCAGAAATCTCAGCATACAGTTAAACTTTCATCAGAATTTCCATTTGTATGCTGTGCTGAGTTTATTCTAAAATGGTAGGAAAACTAAAGTTTTTCCCTTGGCACAAAACAATCTTTCTTTTATTGTTCCACCTTTCTAGTATGTGAAATATTCTACATTAAATACAGAAAATGCAAAAAACTAAATGCAGAAATATTGATTGCTTTTATGCTCCCAGAGTTTAAAAACTGTTTTGTCAGGAAAAAATATTGAGTGTAATTGAGACAAGAAATTTTATGGAAGACTTGCACCTCTCCAAAGTAGCATGACTTAATTATTTTTTTGTATCAATGACTTTGAAAAGTACTTATTCGTTTGATAAGAAAATTTTGCCATATTTTATTTTTCTGAACAAGGCCAAACATATAACCAGGACAGCATAATATCAATTTATTTTATAAAGCTACGTTTTAAAAACAGTAAAAATCTCAAAAGTATCATTTCTTTTAACTTCTTAGGATAACTTCACAAGACACAAATATTCTCCTGTGATAATGCGTATCTGCAGTTGGTGCTATAAAAATTGTTAGAAAATCCTACTTTATTGTTAGAAAATCCTACTTTAGGCACTTTCTGCCACAGCCTTAAGATTATTCAAGTGTTGACTTTCTTGACTGTTAATAAGAAGGAAAGATATGTGACAATGTTGCTATTTTTTCCTTCTTATGTATGTGAAAGCAGTTAGTATTGAAGCAGTAAACTCAGAGTTTTTATCTGAAGTATGAAAGATTCAGAGGACATGCTAACAAAGACTCAATAGTGAAATATAATGACAGGAAAATTCTGAAGAATTTCATATACGATAGGGACTTAAAGAACTGGATAAATATTTATAAAGTACAAAGTTGAAAACTGCAGTCACTGGAATTCAACAGAAATTTCCTGTCACAGTTTTTCATGATAAGCCTTTATATATTCAGAGTGCTTCTCACACCTGAGATCTAAACAATGAAAGATCTTTTCTTCCCTCGGCAAAGCTTTTTTTCTCACCACCTGAAAGCCAAAAATAGCAGTTAAAATATTGCAGAATATCAATTTTACTTTCAATGTCCATCAACTTCTATAGATATAATCCTCTGTAATATGTTTCTATTATTACATTGCAAAAATGTTTTCATTTAAAATATGACATACAGAAAACATTAGAAGGGACTCAATTTAATTAAAGGGAAAACTATGTTTGAAAATACTTCTGAGAAGAAATTAAGCAATTCTGAAGGTAATGTTGTGGATCTGCATGCATAACTTTCAGTGTTTTCTAGGCCAACACGTAATCTATAGGAAAATAGACCATTATATTCCCAGAAATTCTATCTGGAAATGTAATCTAGGCTGAGAACATTCCTTCTCATACTTACTAATACGAGGATTTTTGTATGTTTCAATGATGATTACATTTTGATTTCTCAAAAAAAATCTGTACAATGTACAAAAATAAATAGCATGAAAAAACAAGAGATATAATTTTTGCTACATTTATTCTGTAAAGAGTAAAGATAAAGTAAAGGGGACAGGTACGTGGACCAGGAACAGGTACATTTAACAGATGGTTAATATTCAAATATTACTTTCTTCAAGCTCAAAGCTGGACTATGCCAAAGTGCAGGAGGTCAGCCAAAACTGCCAGGAGATCTGCACGGATGAAAGGTCAGTCTCAAAGACAAAAGGACACCTGCAGAAAGTGAAACAGTTAAAAGAAGGGATAGGTAACCTGGTAACTCTCAGAGCATCCATGGACACAGCTAAGAAAAGCTGGATCTTAACTTGAATTCGGTAAAGGACATCAAAGGGAAACGGATACATAAGGACTTCTAGAAATACAAAGGCGACAAGAGGAAGACTAGAGAAACTGTGGCCCTGATGACACAACGCATGGGCAAAGCCTGACTGCCTTCTTTGCCCCAGACTTTGCCAGAAAGATCTGCCTTCAGAAATACTGGGGCACAGAAGCCAAGAGGACAGTGTGGAGCCAGAAAATGTTAACCCTTGGTGGGAGAGGATCAGGTTAGAGAACATTTTAAAGACTGGGCCTATATAAGTCCGTAGGTCCTGATGAGATACCCCCACAAGTACTGAGGGATTTGTCAGTCCATAGGGCTGTTGTCTTTGTATGGTCAATCTATTTTCTCTGAGCAATCATGATGACTGTGAGAAGTTCCTGATCATTGGAAGAGAGCAAATGCCACTCCTACATTCAAGAAGGGCAAGAGGAGATCTCACAGAACTTCAGGCCAGTCAACCTGCCTTCATTCCTGGGAAAGTGATGGAGCAGCTAATCTCAGAAATCATTTTCAGGCACAAGGACAAGAAAGTCATCAGGAGTAGTCAGTACTTCTTCACGAAGAGGAAGTCATGCTTGATGAACCCGACAGCCTTCTACAATGAAACAGTTGGCCTGATAGATGAGAGAAGATCAGTGATTATTGTCTACCTGGACTTCATTAATGTTTTTGATACTGTCTCCCGTAAGATTCTTGTACAGAATTTGATGAGGACAAGAGACAAGTGACAAGGGTCACTTAGAAAGTTAAGGGACTGGAGCATCCTTCATATGAGGAAAGGCTGTGAGACCTGGGACTCTAGAGAACAAAAGCTCGGGGAATCTCATGAATGTGTTCAAATATCTGATGACAGGAGTGTATAATGAACATGAAGCCAGGCTCTTTTTAGTGTTGCCCAGTGATGGGACAAAAGGCACTGTACACAAATTGGAACACAGGAGGTTCCCTGTAAATGTCAGGAAACAATTTTCATTGTGAGACTGACAGCATTGGGCACAGACTACACACAGATCTCATGAAATCTCCCACCTTGGAGATATTCAAAAGCTGTCTGAACGTGGTTTTGTGTAAGAGGCTTCTTGGTGGCCCTGCTTGAGGTGCAGTGTTGGACCAGGTGACCTCCAGAAGTCCTTTCTAACCTCAGCCATTCTATGATTCCCTGTCATCCCAGAGTATCCAGACACTGTGCAGTGCACCCCTGTAGTACATGTGTGTTCATAACATGTCTTTTCAGAACATATTGCTACTAAAGCATATTGATGGTCTGTAACAGAGTGAGTCCTTGGTGCTGCTGAAGACAGCTCACACCTCATTAAGTTCAGATCTACAAGAAAATAAAGAATTATGAAGGCAAGACTCCTGAAAGAGATCCAGTGGTTCTCACAGAGTTATTAAACTATTTACTGCTGAAGTATTTCTATTCATTCTGTCTTAGTGTTTTGAACTTTTTATGAGAAGAATCTGTATTATACAATTTTATCATGATATATAATACTAACTACTATCTGTAATAGCAATCGGCATAGTATAGCAAAGAAGAGGTGAAGATAAAGATGTCTTGCAGGAATCTTCATGATCTCTTGATAATATTAAGGCTGTTACAGCCTCTGGCGAAGTTTAGCACGGCCTCAAGGATGCTCTGAAATCTGCTGGCTTGTAAATGCCTCCTGGGGCCATTATGCTAAGAACAGTCAAGCCATGCCCTTGGCACTTGACATGCAGGAAGGACAGAAGATGATAAGGTTAAGGTAAAACCAAAGATCAAACAGACAACATAAGCATCAAACAAGAAATTCTTAATCTGTATCAGAAGACGGAGTACTGAAAGAAAGCAAATCTGTCAGAGAACTGCTGGAAGAAAAAAAGACATTAAGGAAGAACACAATATCAATGAGAAGCTAATTTTTTTTTTTTTTTTTAGTCTTTACCAGATGCTGTAATTAAAGAGTTGATTATTCTGGACTCCTTTCTAATAATAAAGAATATCAGAAAATTAAAACAAGAGCCTTTGATACAAATTGATAAATGCATTATCAAACCTTGCTAACAATTATTTTTCATTTAGGCAAAGAAAGCTGAAGGAAGAGGCTGTTCAGCTGCTAAAAATTTTCAATTTCATGTTAAAATCAATTAATATCCCAAAGGAGTGAAGTAAGTGCTGTAACTGTATTTTAAAATGTTGTTAAGAATGATCCAGGCAGTCAGAGATCTAAAAAACTACTTATACACCTGTTTAAATTATCTGAAATTATCTTTTATAAAAATTAAATTATTGGGAAATGTGGAAAGTCATTGTATTGATGTCTGTGTTCTTTTTTGCACAAGGGGAAAGTCATGCTTCAATAATCTGTTGCCATTCTTTGAATGTAAACTGCTTTTTTTTAGGATTAACTTTGTTTAGTAATGTCACTTTGTTGCTTAGAATTTGCAAAGTCTGACAATACTCTTTTCATAAATAGAAAAATAAAATTAAGTAAAACAAAATTGAGAGATCTGTAGGAAATCGGAAGACAGGTAGGGCAAGCGCTGTTTTCACAAGTACCTCTGCAGTTAGACCTTTCACACACAGTTTAGTAAACTAAGGCTGCAAGAAGAATTAGCATGCCCAGTTTGCATGTCTTGTGAAAATCTCCTAACTACTAAAGCAAGAAAAGGTTTTCCATTAATCTATGCTTAGTGAGCAGTCTTGTGTTTTACACAAAGCTGAACTTTCCCAGGAAGGTTCTAAGGAGGTTTGATTCAGAAAATGCTATTTTTCTTGGAAGAAGATTCTTCTTTGGCTTAAACTTCAGACAGAGTGATATGAAACTGGGCTGTTTGGAAAATAATAAACTTCAAATATATGGACAGCTGATGCAAAAGTAGTGCAGGTATCCACAACACATTGGGTAAAATTGGCTACCATCGCTGACATTTCTCTTTATGAAAATTCGGTATTCTTCTCACACATTTAGGCCTCAGAATACCTTTTTAAAAAGATGTACTGAATTTGATGATTTTTTTTCAGGAAGATGAAAATGTTACACTTGTCTAAAGGAATCTTCTCCAGAACTACTTGTGACACTGTAATACAGCTCCATGCGTTTCCTGAAGGAAAAATGTGTATTTATTCTCCTGCTCCAATAAATGCAAGAGAAGGTTAGATATTATTTTTTAATTTCTGCTGCTGGTCCAGTTGTATTTTTTCTCTTATTTTGACATCATTATTATATGTTTAAATTTTAAATTAAAATTATTTTATTATATTATGTTTAATGATAATTTTCTGGGTTTTTTGCCATTGTTTGCCATCTGCTCACTGTACAATGAAGCCACAGATTTGAAGGTGCTATGTAATCTGTCTCTGGCCTCAGCTGCTTTTTTCACAAAATAAGGTGGCACCTGTCTTTATCCACCAGATTAAACTAAGCACATTTTACATTTATTACTTAACAATTATTGCTTTGGTGTTTTTTTAAATTTTTCATCCATGATGCTGAAGTTATTGCAAAAAAAATAAAAAACATTTAAGCAGAAAGCAGAGAGCATAATTAGCATTCATTCTTGATAGTATCACATTAATTGCTCATATAACCTGTGTTAATTAAGTCTAGGACAAATATACTTGAGGGAAAGTGCTATCATCTATGTGCCTTTTTGTGCCTTTTTCTAATCTGTATTTACTTAATATCTCTTAAGGAAATTCACTTTCATATTGGAGTCTAATTTTCATGGACCAGACAAATCACTTTTGACAAATTTGTGGTATATATCATACTATCGTAATTTTATTATTATTGTCATGTACCCCGGAATGGCACTGCTAACCATTGTCAGTTCTATCAAAGAGCTCAAACACTTTACTTAACAGAAATATCACATCTTTGGCTTTCTTTTTAATCACGATAATGGTTTTAGCACTCATCCTGAAAATTTAAGTAAGACGTTTTTCTCTACCCATTTCTACACATTAACTAAGTCTTTGGGACCTAAAGGTTAACTTTTTTCAAGGGTTAATAATTGTCACATTGATCTTCTCATTTTGGCAGCCAGTTCACCTTATCTAATGCAAATATTGATCTAACGCTATCACTCCATAGCAAATTTAAAGTTTTGGGGCAAAATCTTCTTTGCTTCTGACTGGGTCATTTATTTTTTGAAAAAGTATCTACAAAAGACACAGCACACATAGGAGCTGAAAGGAAAGGAGAGAACTGAAAACTTTTAATGGGAATCCAAACCTTCTACTGAGAGGTTGGACAGGTCATCTCCCTTAACAAGACAGATAGGAAGTACTCGTTTCTTTTAAACTGACATTGGCAAGGACAAAATGTGAAATAGCTTTATTAAAAGAAAGAACTTGAACTCCTACAAAGGCAGTCATTAAAAACAAGTCTGTGATACAATGATAGCGGTTGAATACAGTGCAATTGGCATTATAATTCCTGGCAGAAGTCTACTGTCTATAGTCAGATATATGATGTCATTTCCTAAAATTAAATTACATGACTCTTCTGTTAATTATTGAGCTTATAGGGCCTTGCCCCACTGTGCTGGACTGCTCTAATGGCATTTACAAGAAGCATATCCAAAAATATGAAAGAGGCTTTAGATCTTATACATTAAATAACAGACATTTTTAATTTATGTAAAGTTTTTTTTTTTTTAAATGCTCAGTATTTCTGTAATTATTCACATCCTCACAAACTGTGAGATGTTCCTTATCTGTTTCACAGGTTTTTAGTGGAATCCTTTTAGAAGAGAATGAGAGAAGATCTAGGAATACTGTCCATTTGTTCCCAAAATCTCAACCATTTCACAAAATTGGAGCTTTTACATCATTCCTTTATAAACATGTAAAGACATTGATGCAAATAGGGAGGTAATTTTGTTCTAAATTTAGAAGATAATGGAGTTCCATGTCCTGGCTTCATCAGGTCCAAGTGTATTTTAGTTTTACAGGTATATTAGCAAAGGCAGCAATCAGACAGAGGACAGCCTATTAATATTCTTTCTAGATAATAATCAGGTGAATTTGTATTTCATATTATATAAAATTTCCTCGAATCAATTCCTTGTTCTGTTTCTTTCAAATGTCTGTCTTGAATCCTGGGTAGCACTGTTATCCAACAGAATTGTCTTTAGAAAAGAATTGTTCCTCTGGGCACTTCAATATGTTCTATGAGGTGCCACTCAAATGTCACTCAGAGATTACAAAAGCTGACAAACATATGTGAACCCACAAACCACAAAGATCCACAATTTTTATCTCATCATTTTTCTTTATGCCATCTACATGGGTTTCCCTCTAACTTTTGGGAAATATATTTTTTCAGCCATCATGAAGAGACAATGGAACAAACATTTGAAGCAGAGAGCAGAGACTGGAATGCATAGCAAGAGCTCAGATAAACAGCAAACTCTTCAAGGAGAAAAGTCCAAATATTTTTTTTTTGAAACTCATACAAATGCTGATGGACTACTTTGAAGACCAAATTTAAGCTAAAAAGTCATTGACTGCCATTGCAACTGAAATTCTAAAATCATCATCTTCCATAAACCCGACCCACTATTTTAGTGTTTCTCTGGGGATTTTTCCTAACCATGAAGACAAGACTTTACCAGTGAATTTCCTGGGAAAATATCCTAAAATAATGCTGATATCAGGGGAAAATACTTTTATATTTATCTCATAGTTTTCTTTCCTTTCTTCATAGCAGCTCATTCTGTGGAAATTGTTCAGAGCAAGGAATCAGGCAGGCAGTATAGATTTCTAGGTTGAAAAGCCTAGTATTCATGTTGAAGTGAGCTTCAAAGGATCTGAAATAGAAATATTGCAGAATAGCTCCAAAGCCATAGCAAAACGTTTTAATACATTCCCATTGCAAATGTACAAGTTATCTGTTTAATTCATTTTCAGTGCTCAGAGTATTGGAAACTGACCATGTGCCTACTTTTACTTGCAACTCTGGTGTCCCCATCCACTAAAGAGGACAGTAAAACTAAAATGAGACAGAGAGGCAGGGAATGATCAAAGATAGAAGTACTTCTGTAGAAGGGGATATTAGATTAGGCATCTTTAGCTTAGAGAAAAAGGACCCAAAGGGATATGTTCTTGATGTATAAAATAATAAAAGCCATGAATAAGGAGGCTAGGGAGCAATTAGGCACTATTTTTGTAAAACAAGAACAAGGGGCACTAAATGAAATTATCATCCAGAAAATTTTCAACAAACAAAGGGAAGTGCTTTTTCACACACTGCATAATTAAATTGCGGAACTCATTGCCACAGGATGTTGTGGAGGCCAAAGATATAAATGGATTCCAAAAGGGATTAGAAATATGAAAGGAGATCCATCAAAACCAACAACAAAAAAACCCCAACCAACCAACTACCCAACCAACAACAAAAAGAGATGGTACTCAGAAAATACCTCAACATTGCAGTGCCAGAAACTGTAATTCTGTATTTGCCCTGTTTATATACTCTGCTTTTCCCAGGCCTCTGCTTCTGACATCTGTCAAGAAAAAGGGGGACATGTAATCTGTTTGTACTGAATTGATAGGCTTTCTGGACATGCCTGACTGGAAACACTTGAATGAAGGAAGCAGCAGGACATCTCTGATTTAAAACATGTTTTCTTACACCACCAGAGGTCCCCACCAGAGAATCCATCAGGTCTCTGTCAGATTCAAGAATCTGGAATATAGTATGGCTGTTTTGCTACAGCTACAGTATAACAAACCAAATCTGCCCTGATTTTGGGCCAGGCTTTCTTACCAAAACTTGTTTTGCTTAAGGCTGTTATGGCCAAGATGTTAATATGACTGAACAATACAAATCTTTTTTGTCGGAATGATCAGGAGCCTCTGAGGAAAACCAGAAGTATCTCTAAACACACAGAAATTTTCTGAATGTTTTTTTTCAATAAGAAAGAGGTGCAGAACCTAAATAAATATTTAACCACTAAGTCAGTTCTTGAAGTCCACCTATTTGAACCATAACTCATTGTGGTGCTTTGGAGTCTTTCAGCCTCCTTCTGCAGATTTTGAATCAAACCAGCAGCAATGATAAGCATTGCTACAACATAAACAGCCACTTCAGGATCAGTTAGAGCTTCCTTTGTCATGTGAAAAAATAGATTTCTTTACAGATTAATTTTCAGTACCTCCACACCTCCTCTCTGAACTCATTCATGTTATAAGATTCCCCAATAAATCTAGAAAAAAAAAGGCTATTTATTTTTTTTTAGTAAGACAGAAATAAGACTATGTTTGTTCCTAAAAAAACCCGAAACAAACCTTCTGCACTTTACATGAACTAAGACTAAAAATCAGTAAATGTCTTGAACATTGCCAAACAAGAGATAAGGATGTTAAAACAATAGTCTAAACTGTGTCTAAACTTTTAAGGATAGGAATTGATGCTATGGGTGAATAGTGTTGTTTTGGTGGATTAAATGTGTGTGAATACATACAAGTGCAGAGTTTCACAAATAGTTATGATATTCCATGGAATTTTACAGAAAGGCATTACAGAGAAAGAGGAGACAAACTTCCTATGAAGGCAACAATTCTTGCAGGTGGAGAAATCTGCTACTGTATTTTGTAGTTACCAAAAGTAGGTTTACAGATTACTTCAAAAGCCCCTCTCACTGTGTCAAACAGCTCTACTGCTGGATTTGTTGCCTGCTTTTCCACAGCTATGAAAAATCCTCCTGTATCACCCTTTTTTTTGACCTTAAACTCTTGGTGATCTCTGGCTGCGCGAATAAATTAATACACAGTCAAATCAAAGAGCTTCCCCATTTTTTTTAATGATGGCATCAACCTCTTGGTGCAAATTAGACAGGGGTCATAATATTTTTTTTCCCAAGCCATACATAGGGCTGTTCAGAAACAACTGAAATAATTTTTTTAAAGTATATCATTGCGTACAATCACTTTGCCAGAAAAAAATGGTTTGTTTTTTTTTTTTGTTCTCTGAGGCGTACGGTGATGGAGGGAAACATGGGAGAGGCAGGGGTCCTTCAAAGTATTTTTACTGATAAATTCTGATATTTCATAGGAAATTCTTAAGTCACTTTCCAGTCTTTTCTTATGTGGCTTTTGTTATGTGTTTTGGGTTTGGGATTTTTTTGCATTTATAGCAAATCTTTTTGAAATACCTTTATAGCTTAGTTTTACCAGAAACATTACTGAATCTGAAGTATTTTAGCAGTCAGAGGCTGATTCTGTATTCCTATGTAGGACTTAAATTAATATTGCTTGTGATCTTGGGCATTAAAATATGCACTATAAAGAGAAAGAAGAGTTAGGCTATGGTATTTTTGGTCAAATGCTTAGGCAGCTTCTAGCTGGTTTTGTCACAATTTTCTTAATTTTCTGGGTCAAACTAATAAAAACCTACCTAGAATTTTAGATGTATGCAGCGAACATAATGAACTGAAATCCATACCACTTGAAAAGGAAAAGAAAGGAATAGGGGAAAATAACACAATAAAAGAAATTGGAAATTTTGTGGCTGAAAAAATAACAGTCCTTTAAACAATCAGGTCTATAGATTAACTTTTTGTCTCGTTCTACCTCATAAGGGAGTAAGGCTGCCAACCTTCCCTTCCCAACTATTTCACACTGGATTTAAAGATAAGAAAGTGATACATTATTACTTTTGGCATTTGGAGAATCATGTAAAATACTTACGTAGAGTTTTGCCTTGGGTCTTGGATGTCTTATATTACAACAAAATCCAGAGCTACTCTGAGGTAGTGATTATATTCACTATTAAAAAATCTGCAAACCTGACTAGACTGAAACGTTTATTTCACCAACATCCATGACCTGAGACACCATAATCAGTAAATAGGCAGGTTATTCACTTTGTTTTTATGTGACATAGTATATTTCATTTACATTTGAAAACACACTTAGAAAGTACATTAGTGAGAGCAACTTCTTTATTACTTTCTTCACTGTAATAGTAATGATAAGACTCTGTTTTGACTTGGACTGTTCGATGTGTTTGCTTTGAAAGGCTGCTTGGGAAACAGGCGTACACAGGTTCTCTAAACTCAAGAACCATAATGGTCTATAAGCCTGAGGTGACTGTGGGTGAGCTCCCAGCTACAAAAATGCTGAATGCCATCTGCTTGTCTCCAGAAAAGTAGAGTTGTGGTTATAAAGCAATCATGAACACAGAAATACCCACAGGAGTCTTTGGGAGGTTTGGAACTATACAGCACAAACCTCACACTTACAGTGAAATACATCCTCATTGCAGCTAGATTATTTGTCTCTGAACTTGGCTAGTACATGGCACCAACACAAAATTTTCTCCAGCAGGGGCTAAAACACGTGATGATATTTAAATGTAATCAAGCTATTATGATCCTTTTGTTATTTCCATGAAAATCTAAATATGGGCAAATACACTTATGCGAATTTTGCAGTAGATGTGCTGGATAGGACACTTCACCTTGCTCTGATTCAGCGGCCTCTCTGAAAGGCAGATGGCAGAACAGTGTGATGAATACTTTTCTTCCCCTATTTAGAATCATGATTTCAAGTATCACTAAAATTTAATCTTTATGTTTCCAATGTCTAATACTCATTTTTCTCTTTCTTTTGAAGAAACAAGGGATTTTATTTGATATATAAGGTATCAGCATGTCTAAATACAGCACTATTTTAATTTCTGTTTTAATTTCTGTGTCATACAATTCTCTTAATCTGCAAGCAGATGAAATAATATGAAGCTGTTGGACAAATTATTGGGAGAGAAAATTAAATTAGATGTACAACAGGCAGTTGAAAGAATATTCATATTCAGAAAGAATATGCTTTCACTAGAATGCAAGTAGATATTGAGATAGAGGGATAGAAGGAATAAAAACCAACCGTATAAGCCTGATTTAATTATCCCGTATCCTCAATGGCAAAGGCTTTCTAATGAGTGGTTAAACACAAAAATACACACAAGGCTCACAAGATGTTCCTGAGGATATGGAAAAAAGTCAAAACCCTGGGTTGCCCTAAATATCCATGAAATAGATTGTCATTAGAAACAAATACTACTGGCCCTGAATAATTAATCAAAGCCATTTTGTTATACAACCAAACGTAAATGCAGATTGTAATGAGCCCTTTAAGGAAATGTGCTTAGATTGCCTTTGAAAGAAAGTACTTATATTGCCACAGAAGAATGTTGGAGAGAACATGTAGGAGTACAAAATCCCACAGAGAAATTATAGGGCTTTTAATACAACACTACTTAGCTAAGTGATATGAAAAGAAGCATAGAAAAAATGTAGACTATGTAAATGGTGAAGATTGAGAAGGATTTTTAATTAGAATTTGAATAAACAGAATGAAGGAATTGGAAGTGTAGGCTGGAAAAAGCAATACCTTTTATTTGGTCATCTATATTACTCCGTCATCATAATGTCCAATTTTCAGAGCTAATTTTCCTAAGAAGGAAGTTTAAATTGAACATAACTATCATCATTAGGCAAAAAGTAAAGCACCAGAGCTTCAAGTGGGAAAGATGCACATGTGTCTGTTTACACATTTAGATAAATATGTATTATTTAAAAATTCAATATTACATTTGGAGTACATTCTTCACTGCCTTAATAAGTAGACCTTGTAGAGAGAGTCTTTGCCATGAACTGGAGAAAGGAAAGGACTTTCTCTCCCGCAGCTCAAATAACTCCTGTATTTTTCTAGCTTTCCCCAGAATTTCCCCATAAAATGCCATAAAGAATATCAGTTCTCTGTGCATTGATCACTTGAAAAATCATTTTACAAAACTCGTCTTTTTCCCCACTATTGTTTTGCTGTTTGAAGGAAGGCATTAGACCTTCTAGGCAGTATATTTAACTTTTTAATTTAAGTTTTCTGATTTTGGTGTTTGTTTTTTTTTTTTTTAGTGAGGGCTTGAACCATTTCCATAAATTTCATGTGTGTATTTTGTAAATTTTTTCTTCCCTTTGCCCCAAACCATCACATGATGGTGAAAATTCAGTCATACAAACAACAGTTAAATGATTGAGGGGTGTAAGTAGCAAGTACAATGGTGGGTAGACTTTCTTTAACTGTAATTACTAAAGCTCCACTCTGTTTCCTTATTTATCCAGTTTAACAAATAATTTTTGCAATAATTACTTCATGTCTACTTTTATGATGGCTCAAGCAAGAAATCCAGTAAATAATTTTCAGGAGCATCAGCCCCTGCTTTTGGTGTTTTTGCTCTCAGCTGGTGCTCTGTCAGGCAAATAGGACAGATGATCTACCGTGTACCGCTATCCTTGCATTTCCTATATTAGTGCCCTATCTCACAGGTCAGAAGCTCTCCACAGTATTTCATAAAGACAGGGTTAAGTATGCATTTGCCTCCATGTATCCTCCAGCTGCTTTAAAAATTATGGATGAATATGTCAAGCTATTTAAAGAAGCACTACAGGAAGATTTGCCTGTTTAGGCCTGTGCTCTACCCAAGAATGGATATTCTTTAAGAAGGAAAAAAGTCTTATTCTCTGTCTTCTTTCACAGCCAAAGAGAAAACCATGATCTATCAGTACTGGTATTTTTTTGATTGGGTTGGTTTTTTTTCCAAATTTTCCTAAGTGGGGAATATAAGCAATGTCTTTCTTCGAAAAGTAGAACTTTATGATGATAATAATTATCAGGCCCTGAAAACACTGTGTGAAATTACACTGGGGATCCTAAAGGTAAGGATAATAGATTTATAAACAATGTTTCCATGTTTTGATAGACCAATTATATTTCCAATCCAAGCACTGAGATCTCAAGTCAGAAGCCATTGTTACATATACTGTGATTTTTTTTTTTTAAATACGGGAAGAAAACTAATTTCTAGTCCAAGCAATAGACTTTCAAACAACTATTTTTTGTTGTTTTTTTCTTTTTTTTCCCTGTAGTTTGGTTTGGTTGCTTTTAAAGTCCAGCAAGGATTTCAGCTGTCTTTGTAACTAATAGTTGATTGAATTGTCTTCAAACTATGGCACAGTTACACACCTCAGTAAAAGAGGCACTAGACTGTCATAGTGTTCAGTTTTTTCAAAGAATGAAGCTAGGTTTTCTGACACTAAACTTCAGTAAAATTTCAGCTTGCAGATGAATAAGAAAGATGTTTATAAATATAATTTTCAGTCTCTTCCAGAATATTGGGTACAAAACCACAGGTGTATAATAACTAGTAATTAATGTGATATTGCTATATTTTAAGAAAGATTTCATTTTACAACCGTTTTTTAAAGTTGCTTTTAGATAATATTCCTTTAAAAAGTCATTGCTCTTATTTTGTCTAATTTCATCTTTGATATACTTTAGCAAAGTGGCATTGTAAAAAAAATACATAATACAAATTATAATATATTTATGTAAAGTTTATTGATTATAGAAACTACTATTTCTTAAGCACATGAGATGAAAGCAGTTGATCCTCTACAGATAGATGTCTCATGCCTATCAGATATCCCCCTTGCATTCCTCTTGCCAGATGCTGAGATGAGATTCCAGAGGTATTTTCCATTGTTTGTCAGCTGACTGGTAGCAGGTAGGTAACTGAAAAACATTCTTGGACACTTCTGAATCCTGAAATGGGTCTGGAAAACATATTTAGGCATATGGATCAATCCTAATAATAACAAAATACATTGATAGTTAGTTATATATTTTCTTCATGGTTTATATGTAGATTCTGGCGGTTCCTGAGATTACATGTGTTTCAAAGGATAGATTTCGAAAGTCTAAACTTTTGATTAGTGAAAGCCTCATTTTATCCATTATCCAGAAACTGAAGATATGTTACACACTTTTCCCTTAATCAATTTCTGATGTGAAGAAAGAGTAGCTATATTTCCTGATTTATTTATTTATTTAGCTTCATTGGTTTTTGATTGGGTTTTTATGCATATATATGTGTGAAAGCGAGAGAGAAAGAGAGAGAGAAACTATTCTATGTCTGCTGTTATATGAAAAAAAAATTCTGATACTTGCCTAGACATATCTGAGAGATTGAGAGGAACATACTCAGAGACAAATAGTTTTAAAATGCACTAAAAAAAAAGTATTTTCTGCTATGTACGTGTATTCTCTCTATAGGATGACTCTTTCTGAGTATGAAGAGTAATATCGAAAGTTTGGGTTTTGTTTGAAGAGTGAAAGTACCTTTCTGCATAAACTCGTGGAGTATATTTTGTGGAGTGAGTATTTTGGTCTAGTAAGGTTGGTGTACTAATTTCTCGCATGGAGAAAATTGCATGTGTTCTTCAAGACTTGTTTTCTCTGCAGATGAGAGGGAGATGTGAAATAGCTGGAGTGTTTTATGTAAAGAATGAGGTATGTGTGTACATCAGAATTGACATGTGACTAGTAGGACTAGTAAAATGTATCAGTGAAATGAGAAAACCCCCTATATACATAATCTAATTCTGACTTTTTCTCTTTTTCTTTTTCTTTTTCTTTTTATTTTTCTTTTTCTTTTTTTTTTTTTTATCAAGGAAAGAAAGTAGACTTTTGTTTTTCTTCCTTGCAAAAGATGAAAACGAAATCCAAACACATTCTGCCATAGTATAAGGATGAATGTATTGATGTACCTTCACCACCAAATGCCTAAGCTGGAATTCATCCAACCAGGTCGTTAGCAGGAGAGCTCAAAATATGTAGTATAACTAACTACTACTGAGCAACTAGTCAAGTGAACTAATCACAGGTGTGTCCTGTGAAAAAAGAGGGTGATGCTATTTAAGGCTTATAAAATAAAGCACTACAAGCACTGTAAATGGGTGAAGATAAACTGTTCTGAGGCATTCTTATAAACACATAACACATGCCGTAGCTAAGTCCTCTACTCATTTAATTAGGATTAGTTAAATTGGCATAAGAATTATTCTCAATAGCATAATACTTGATTCTGCAGGTTGGAGAAAAGACAAAGAGATCGAATTTTCTCCTGCACTGTCTGTGAAAAGGGGTGGCACATCATCAGGGCCCCTTTCTTTGTCTCATCAAGCAGACAATTAAATCTGTAGTTGATATACAAGACTGTTACAATTGACATTGTGTTTCAAATTACTGACAGGAATTTATCAAGTATATTCTTTTTCTTTGATAAGTTTTTTGTCTTAGTATTGTTTTGCAATCTGGTTAATAAGGAATCCTACCATATGAAGATTTTAGTGATGGTAGAAAAAACTGAAATCCTAGAAAAGGAAAGAATGGCAATGAAGCCTGCATATTCTGTATTGGTAACTCAATAGATTTATGTTTGTGCCATATATCCTTGATGTTAAGGATTTGCTTCTCAATTGAATAAGATTGAGTAAGGTCTTTAATGAATTCCTCAGATATACAATGAATTGTTTGAGTCTACCTTCTTTACCATTTATTTTAAAAAAACATTACAAAAGCATCAGCTGTAAACCCGGCAATTCTGGTAACAATTCAGAGCTTGTGTTGGCTTAGACACCAGCTGCTCTTTTGGTATCTATCCATACATTCACGTGAGAACTTTTGATAAAAATTGTGTTTTCTACAAAGTTTGAAGTCACGTTTTCAGAATCAAATTTGGTGCTCATGAGTTTCACTTTGGGTCACTACATTCCTCTACCATCCTGGTTTAGTCCCAAGACAAGTGAAACTACTGAAATAATATTTTATTATTCTGAGTTGGCCCAAGCTCCATTATTTGCAGAATGACTCATCTCATTCCTTTCTTCATCTCACTGTTCGTTTTCTGGGAAAAATTTTCATTGCCTCTGAAGTACCCAAGTGATAAGTAGGACAGGGGCAGAGAACGGCCTGTAAAGGTCTAGAATAATGTATAAATGATGTTACAGATTACACTTACAATGTTGGGGTTTTTTTGTATTTTGTATTCACCCTTCCTACTGTTATGTATTTATAATGTAGTGTGTCTAGAGACCAACAGGCTTTGGTAAATGTACAAAAATGGCATTCCTTTGCTCAAAGAGATGACAGTCTCAAAGAGACTCTGTAACAAGTGGATGCAACAAGCATGCAGAATAAGGGCATAACTCCCGAGTTGTTGTGAAGAGGTGGGAGGAGTATGGGTTTGAGCTAGTTGTAATGCTATCCCAACATGCTGTCTGCAACTTCACTGTGTACCTGTTAAATTTCACCATACACAAGTTATATTTGCATCAGTTCATGCCCCTGAAGCGCCTGTATCCTAGTGCAGGCAGCACGGGGAGTTAAGACGAGGGAGATCTGTGTGCAGTTGTGGACTGTGGTCTCTTTGGAGACGTGCTGGGATGGCTTCTGTGTCTGGTGTGTTGCAATGGAGGGGGAGATATGGGCTATTTAGGAAGTACAGAAGAAAAAGAATTAGGAGAGAGAGTTGTGCTTTTTTTAGGAGAGCATCTAGAGCGCATAGGCCTTTGCTAGGATGGATGAGGAACCAACGGAGAGCTTGTTTGTTAGAATGTTAAAAAAACCCAGCAAACATATAAAGGTGACATAAAGTGGATGTCTGCTACTGGCCACCTGACCAGGGAAGAGCAGTGGATCAGATCCTCTTCAGACAGACAGGAACAGCTTTTTTTTCACAAACATTGGTCCTCATGGGGACTTCAACTAGCCCTGTACCTGCTAGAGAAACAGCACAGCAAGACATAAGCAATCCAAAAGTGCATCAGCTGTTACTTTGTCCTTTGACTGGTAGAGAAGCCAACAAAGGGAGATGCTCTCCCAGAACTCATGCTCACCCACAAGGAAATCATCTCTGGGGATGTGAAGATCAAAGGCAGCCTTGTCTCCAGTACCATGAGGTGGGGAAGTTCAAGATCCTGAGAGCAGGGTGAAAACCAAATACACAAGCCTGGACTTCAGGAGAGCAGATTTTGACCTCTTTCAAGAGCTGATTGGAAGAGGTCCACTGAATTGAGTCCTGGATGAAAAAAGGAGATGAAGAAAACTAGTTAATGTTCAAAGATCACCTCTGCCAAGCTCAAGTTCCATCTCAACAAAGTCAGCCAAATATGTCTGAATGGTCTGAAGGTCTGAATGAGTGGAGCTCCTAGCCAAACCACCTAAAGGTAAAGTGCAAAGAAATGGATCCAGGCTCCTAATGGCACCCAGTGACAGGAAAAAAGGCAATGGACTGAAACACAGGAAGTTTCTTCTGAACATTTGAAAACTGTGAAGATGTCTGACCTGTGGCATGAGTTACCCATAAAGGTTGTGGAGTCTCCATCACTGGAAATACTCAGGAATGGTCTGGCCATGGTCCTGGGCAAGTAGATGGCCCTACTTGAGCAGGAGGGTGGACGTCCAGAGGTCTCATTCAACCTCAACCGGTCTATAATTTTGTGATCCTGCTTTATACCAAAGGTGAATCTTGA